>VZUI01048609.1:0-22318 GCA_013401135.1 Cettia cetti | reverse complement strand
ATAAAATAAAATAAAATAAAATAAAATAAAATAAAATAAAATAAAATAAAATAAAATAAAATAAAATAAAATAAAATGTGAAATTTATGACTGCAGAATACCATGAAAGGCTAAAACACAGGGAGGGCTTCAGATAGGTCAGACATTCTCATGAGGTGTGTTAGTTCTGCAGTTTAGTGGTTTATTTTTTTGCTAACTGGCGCAAACTAGCTCTTGATTATCATGATTCCATCTTCCAGATTATTGTTATTTGAACTGTCATATTAGGAAATAATTCAACTGGATTCATGTCTTTGACCTACAAAATAATCAATTATTTGCACAATGGTGCACTGCCATCAGGATACATCAGTGTTTCCCACATTGGAGTACCCAGCATGGGTTAGGCATTCTTCTATGCTATGAAAAGTACAGAAACAAATCCCATCACTTTGCAGAAGAGAATCCTGCCTACTGCCCACAGTGGGCAGAAGGGGCAGGATTTTTTAATCTTCAACACAGGCTTTAGGCACCTAAAGTACTCAGACCTATTCTACTGAAAAGCAACTTCTTGGTGAGTTCAATAGTGCATCTGAAGCTTTGGGTCCTTTCCTCTGCCTTCAAATCTCTCTTTGATTTAGCAACATGACATCTGCAGATCAGAAAGAGTCCATTTAATGGCAGTTGGGATAATCACAAATACCAGAGCAGCAACATATTTTCTGTGCTGCTATGAGTAGCAGAACTTGAAAACATGCAAAATCCACGTGCCTGCAGAGAATCTGTGTAGGAATCACTCTTAGACAGGTTTTCAAAATTCTGCACAGAGTGAGAAGTTGCCTGCTTGTCACACATTGCTAATTCCACGTGTAAAGTGTTTGAGCAACAGCAGTGTCTGTTTGATGCAGGTTCTGGTTGGAGCTGCATCCTCCCCAAAGCTCTGCAGCCTTGCAGTACACACACACAGCTACTACAAAGGCTCTGACAACACCAAACATTTATTTAATGGGATGAATGCAGCTCATCACAAGGATGCAGCAAGATCAGGGATAGCTGCAGGTGAGGTGAGCCAGGGGCCATACTCTACACCTGAAGGGTGCAGTGCCACTGACACAGAGGTGGGCAGGGAAGGGGGGTGACAGCACAGGGATGCTGTCAACAGCCCAGTGGTCATCAGGCAATGGTGGGGCAGCAAGGCAGCATGAAGGTCAAGGCCATTTTCTAGGAACAAGAGCAGGGGCAGACACCCCTACAACAAGGCTCAGACAGGGACTTGGTGGTCCTGGACTAGGTTTCTATGGAATCCTCCCTCAGAGGTAAGGAGATGTCCTAGGTGAGCCTTGTTAAGGCCACCAAGGGCTTATCATCCATGCCCTCAGGACCCCTACACCTGCATGTAAGGTAAACTCTACTGCACCTAATAATCATATGCAAAAATACTTGTCATTTGAGCTGAGATACACATCTCAGAAATGGAAAATGGAAAGAACTGGGCTGTAAAATCACAGCATACTGCCCTTTGCAAGCTTCACTCACTGTAAAATAGTTATTTTCACATTTCCAGTGAAACCCTCTGACATAACTAAATTGATTTACAAAACTATTTAAAATAGAAATGTGCGGGATTTAAAAAAAACTGCTGATTTTATATACTCTCACAAAACGGAGGTTGTATGCACCCTTATTACGACAATAAGCAATTCATCAAAACAATGGTGCTGCTATAATGTGAGCTGTTGGTAGTACTGTGCAGAAAACATAGAGCAGAACCAGGTGCCTGAGCTTCAAGGAAAAAACAGCAATAATGCTTCCATCCTGTTCTGCATCTGCAGAATACATTACCTCATTAACTACTGTGAGCTGCAGTGGCAGCACAGGTGAGACAGTGATGCTGTCTCTGACTATAATTCTCACCCACCCAGTCTGTACTGGGAATTTACATCAGCATCCACCCTCTTTCCTTTTTGTCTCACTGGTTGTCTGCTTTGAGTACCCACTTATCTCTTTTTCCTACAGTAGGGCTCAATAAATTCATTTCCCTAAGATAAGACTAGGGAGTCCTGGAATTTTAACAGCATTTGAAAACATCATCACAGTGTGACATTTTCAAACACTGTTGTTGAGGGCGAATCCATGATTCAGCTTCAAAGAAAGACTGACACTTGCTACAGAATCTTCTTGGGTTACTTATAGTTTATCATGTCTTGTTCTTGTTGCTCTGCTTGTGAATCACTGTATCTGTAAAATTAACATGTATGGAAACCTTTCTATTCCCCACCAGTCACTGAAAAGGTTTCTCTTTCCTTTAAAATGATTGGGGACCATCTTGCTTCAGACAATTTTAGTATCCTGGAATAATCAAAACCTCTTTAAAAAACAATAAGCCTGTTTGAAAATTTATCTGTTTACTAATGAAATTTGCTGATAATGATTGCGTGTTTAAAGCTTTTATTACTTTCCAGTCCATTTTCTAATAAAATTTACATCTACAATATATCAATAGGCACATGATCAAGTTTGTTTATAAAAAGAGCATGTACTAGATGGAAAAAAAAAATCAATACACTAACTTTGTATCCTAACAGCTAATTTATAGTAGCATTTGACATTAACTTCAAATAGTTGCTTTATCATTTTCAGGCAGTGTTTACAAGAGGGGAAAAAACTTCTCCCATTTTCAGGCAACCAGAACTGTACAGAAAAGCTTCTGTAACTGATATGACTTGATGAAAAAGAGAAGTCTACTAACCTTTACTGTACTGGGTTTGTGCAGCCAGGTTTTGGTAGCAGCAGGGCTACAGGGGGAGCTGATTTGAGAAGCAGCCTGAAGTTTCCCCCATGTTTGACAGAGCCAATTCCAGATGGACACAGTACTGGAAAAAGCTGATCCCACCAGTGATAGTGGTAGTGCCTGGGATAACATAGTTAAGAACAGGAAAAAAAACAGCATGCAAAAATAGTTGTGGCTAGGGAAGTGAGGAGTGAGAATCTGTGAGAACAACAACCAACAGCAAAGAAGGAGGGGCAGAGCTGCTCCAAGCACCAGAGCAGAAATTTCCCTGCAGACCTGAGTGCAGCCCATGGTGAGGCAGCTGTGCCCCTGCAGCCCCTGGAGATCCATGGAGATGCAGGTATCCATATCCCACACCAGAGCAGAGAGATGCCCAAAGAGGGCTGTGACCCTGTGGGAAGCCCATGCTGGAGCAGTCTCCTGGCAAGACCTGTGGCTTCTTGGAGAGAAAAGACCATGCTGGAACAGGTCTGCTGGCAGGACTTGTGAACCTGTGGTCCCAAAAATAAATTCTCAGGTCTAAAGACAAAGTACTACACAGGAAATAATTAACTTTTTAAAAAGTACCATTCAGCAGTCATTTTCCAGCATCCCGCTAGAAACTAGCTTAGCATTTTCTCTCATGATAAAGGTGATTTTTCATTACTTAGATTCATATGCCTCACTTTCTTAGAGATTTTCCAAATTACAGTAGTTCTGTGCATCACAGTCTTCTTCTGACCCAAGAAAAAAATATGTGTTAATGACTAAAAGAAACCCCTAACCTACATTTCTGAAATTTTAGTAACCCTATAAAGCATCATGGTTGCTGACTAAAATGCTTTGACTTTGAAACTATCTATATGAGTCGATTACTCTGCTTTAGGCTAGAAGGAAAATCCAGCAGCACAGAAAAAAAAAAACAAACAAAAGAGCAATGAAAGGACATGCCAGATTATGTGATGCTTTTGTTTCAATCAGAGACACAAATATCAGTGTACTTCTGCTTCAATTTCAATTTTGTTGTGTTATCAAGCATAACACCATTTCACACGAAAAATGCCATCAACGCTAAATCTACCATATGTGGCAAGCCTACATTTATAAATAATTATAACATATCCACCTTTAGATGGGAATATCTAGGTATAAATCATAATTCTGAATGTTTAATTTTCTATCTGTATGTCCTCAACAAGATTTTATAGGTAAAAAAGACATTTATAGCTGGAGAAAGTCAAATTATGCCTGAATGTTTTGCAGTACAAAAAGAAAAAGAAGACAGACAGTAATTTTTTGCAGATATATCTTTCTTAAAAAGTCTGCTCAGTTTTTGAGGATCTTCCCCACTGTCAAAGAATCTGCATACTGAAGTTCTGAAAAACTAATGACATGGCAGTAAATATTCAGTGGAGAATTTAATTTCATACTCATTAACTTTCTGGAAACAATGCTTTTGAGCAGAAAGCTGGTATTTCTTTTCAACAAATCTAAGTTATGATCCTGAACCAAAACAAGAGCGCAGTTCCCAAGACAGAAGTTAGAGATGAGAGACAGTGCTGTGCATCAGGAAAAGAGGTTTTTAAATAATACACAATAAATAGAAAAGTAGTCTTCTTTAAAAGCCTAGTTCTACATCTATGCTCAAAAAGCATGAACCACAAGATGAATGTCTGTAAATGGTCACTGAAACTCAGGGTAAAGGCCAAAGTATATGATATCAGTCAGTCAATCAGCCTCTGTTTGCATTGATTTTCTCAGACTGTTTTTTGAATGCACAGGTGTGGCATTTAATCTATTTGCTGCTGCAAGTTATGAAGCATCACAATGATCCTTCCCCATACTTCAGCCCTCTACCTCACATATCATCTTAGTATCTAATCCTTGCAACATGGTAAATCATTCTGCGTTGTATTAACTTTGAATAATTCCTCAGAGGTAGTAGGATTATTTCAATGCTAACTTATATATGCAAGTAATTTTACAGGATTAAGACCATGCTGTGTAAATATTTGGGTCATGTACTATGTCTAAGATAAATTTGAATTGCATGGTTGAACGTGGTTTATTTTTGAACGGAATACACAAACAGTCAAACTTTTGAAGTTTATATATTATAATCCTTTAAATTCTTATTAACAATAATTGGTAGTTCTTTCTAGGTGTGCTGACACATTGGGATTCATTTTTTGTTGAGAAGAAAACTCTAAAGCAACTGCAGTAAGCCTTGACCACTTGGAAAAAAATTGATCATGTCTTCACCTCTCTCAGCTATTGCTGTTTTTATTAGTACCTGACATCCTTCTCAGCCAGCTCCCACTTCTCTTTTTGGCTGGAGTTTGTTTCCTATTAAAAACTTTTTTGGTGGGCATCTGAAGCAGTACACTTTATTTCTTCATGTGCATAGTTCCTGAAGGAATCTCAGAACACTTTAGCACTAATAACAAGAGCAACTTCAAATATCTTGGAATATATACCACTAGATTTCTACAAGGTTTCTTTCTTCCTCTGCCTGAGAAAACAGGTCTAAACTCTTGAAAAGCATTTTTACTAAAAATTTCACCAACTCAGTTCCAGTTTAAGAGCAAAAGACTAATTATGAAAATTGATACTGTTTGAGAGAAAAAGTCACAGCAGATTTCCATGAAATTTTATCAGAAAACAAGTCTGGTTTTCAATTTACTATAATTTTCAGTTGTTTTGAAAATGTGAATATAGCTATACATTCCCCTCTGGACTTACTAAACCTTTCTAGAACTACCAAAGGAGAAACACAGCAATTTTGATTTCATACAAAACAGCTGATACTGTTGCAGACAATGTTCTATTGTTTTTATTGTATGTTTGGCACATTGCAAGGCTTTTTATTTTACAATTTCACAATGTCTTTAGATTCATAATTAACTGGATATATTTATTTCTTCACTGTAACCACAATATATGTCAGTATTTTCACTTGCATGGATCAAGTGCTCTCAAACTGTGCGATGAGCTCTCCTGATGAGACTTAGATCTCTTCCAGGGCAAGAAATACCAAATCCAGGGAAAAACAAAACAAAACAAAACAAAACAAAATCAGCATTCATTTTCTCTTATTTTTCTCCATTTGGGATAACACAAACCTAGAATTTCCTAACTTCTGGTTAATAGAACAGGTGCTTCTGTTTTTTGATGACTTCCAAGCAGAAGTGAGCTGGCAAAGCAAGAAGTAACACCAGGACTGTATATCCAGATGTTGTAAACTTTCATAGACCTCTGGAAACTGTGATATTTCCAGAGGTCTATTAGAAAGAAGTTAATCTATAGGGATTTCCATTTTTGTTTATCTCAGCAGTGAAAACATACTAGGTTGTTTTTATTTTGCAAGTTTTTGATTTTTTTCCCCCCGAATCTAATGATACTTTATCAATAAGCCATTAAGTCAACTTTCCAAAGGTATGATTTGGTTATCTGTTAGGGAAGAAATAATGAGGTAGAAAGTTGGTCGATACAGTGTTTCTGGAAGAGCTAGATTCTCTTCAAATTTGAAATCACACTTTGAACTGGACACTCAAGCCAAGTGTGCAGGTATTCAGATATGAGGTGACAAGTTTGTGTTAAGAACCTAAGCTTGGAAATAAATCACACAATATGATTTTTTCCCTCATGATGGTAGGCCACACAGTAAGGATGAAACAAGATCAGGAAAAGAATGGATTACAATAATGTATCAGTTTGCCTGTTAACATGATTTGTCCTTTATTGTGCAATATCTACTTCTCGATCTGATCTTGTTTAAAGCTCTTTCAAATTAAGAATTTATTTGTTCCCTTAGGCCAAGATCCCCAGCTCCCAATTCCCATCTCAATGACATCTTCAGCTACTGCCAATGGCAAATCTTGAATTAAAGATAACAGATATTTTACTAAAAAAAAAGCTAAATATGCCTAATACTTACTCGTTTGCTAAATCTTAACTGAATTTATTAATGCACACTTTGTGAAAATATTCTGGATTTAGGTGGAATAGCTGTATGCTTAGATCTGGATAAATTAGCTCAGTATTACAGTTTTCAGATTTTTTGATTATTCCCTCCTCTGCTCTACAGAAGTTCCCTTAATTTCTTAGAGTAAGTGATACTACTTCCTTATTCAGACTTCATCCTGAAAAATCTCATTCATTACTTAAGTCAGGACTCTCCCTGCCCCATGAAAACAGGGTTTCTGAGCATTTGCCTAAGTTCCTGTTAGCAGAGTAAATTTCACTTTCAGTTAAAACTTCCACAGTTTTCGGGGGGATGACCTATTAATTCATGAGCATGCTCTTTAGTAGAGACTGAGAGTTTTCAAGAAATTTTCTGTAGAAGCCCACTTGTTCATGCCAAAAAGAGAAAGGTGATTATTATACCAGCTCTCGTGCTTCAAGATAAACCCGCTAAAAATTTGGAAGTTTATAAAGTTCCCAACTCCAACAGAGATCAAGAATTTATTTTTTAAAAAATTTTGGTCCAAGTTTAATCATTTTACTGGCCTTGGATAATACCAAAAGATCTATTTTTCCATATAGCTAGACGTAAATATATTCAAAAGACTCTGAACATTAGGAGGAAAATTTAAGAAAAAGCACAGTGTCTCATATAATTTTGAACAATGTAACAATGAAGCTTTGTGGTTTCATCCCCTCGGGGTCATGGGGGGAAACAGGATAGAGCGATGAGACTCTTCCCAGGAGGTGTCAGGTGAAGAGGCAAGGGAGGCTTAGTCCTTGGGTTAAGATCCACAGCTTTATTCCAACCAACAGGAACGGGAACACAACAACAAGCGGAAGGGAACCAGGAGGAGAGAGCCCCGAACAAGCTCTGTGCAGGGGGTTTTAAGCTGAACAAAAATGGGAGGGGATACAGCACATAAACCAATAGAGTACGTGGGCAAGGGTAAATGACAGGTATTGGGAACCAATGGAACACATAAGTGCGTGGAGAGATGAAACAACAACCAATCAGAAGCTAAACTACATAGAACTTTCTAGGGGAAAGGGAAGGTATCAAGGAGATTGGCAGGGAGGAGGAGGGCACAACTTTATTGGGGCAAACCACGTAGGGAAACTTCATGGGGAGGACAGGGCAGAACCAACACAGGATACAACGAAGCTTGAGAGATAGTTTTTTCTCATTTTTACATTCAGTTGTTACCCTGTTGGAGCAGCTTTTTTACTTCTTTCTTAAAGTTATGCTACAGAAGAAGAAAGGCCTTACAAGTTATGCAGCTAAAATAATAAAATCAAGCAGTGAGAACTGTGAAAATCAAGGAGTTGGAGCTGCATTTGTGATTTTAAATTTGTTCATTTTAAGACATAATTTAAACTGTCATTACTATAAACTGTCATTACACAATTACTTTGAATATTTTTCCACATAATTTTGACTCAGTATGTAGTCATTATTCAAGAGAGTAAATATTTAGTGGAAAAATTCAATGTATCTTTACCTACAATCACAGAATCATAGAATGGTTTAGGTTGGAAAAGACCAACAAGAGCCTTCATGGGGAGATCTGATGTATGTGCCACAATGATGCATTGGCCCATAACATTAGCAAACAATTAAATTTGACATATTTTTCTTCATTAAGCTCCCTTGAATATATATACATTCATTTACAAGACTGAACTAACACCAATTTTTTAAGGCTGCCATTTCTTCTTCTGGCTCTACACTGTAGCCTAAATCCTAAAAATGTCAAAAAAATGTTGAATGTAGAAATGCCCACTGCTTGTTGCTCCTGGTAGCTCTCAGTACTGTGATGCAGTCTATAAAAAGACCAAAATGAGGAGACATTTCATCTTGTACACCCAGAGCTGCAGTAATTATTCAAAATAAATGCAAAGACATTTTCACTGAGAATCGGTTTCCTTCAAAGAACAGTTTGTTCTGTATAATTTAATAAAATACACAAAATAATTTTTAAAAGGGTAGAAAGCCTACTGAATGTAATGATAAAGATATGAGAGGGATTCAGACATTTTGTTGGTTGGAGAGTTAGTACAACTTATTCACAGACAAAAACAAGTCCTTAATTTGAAAATGAAAGAAGGGTTGAAGAACAGTTCACAAAATCTCCCCAAGATCCTTTCAAGTAAGTAAGACAAAATAACAGATTCCTTCATTAATAAGGAATTAATAATTAGCATAATTCATGTATTGCATCACAAAACTATCAAAGGTGTTGTGTGATTATTCAATCTTGTGCCAAACCACACGTCACATCACAAGTTTTATGCTGAGTTTCCTTTTGAACATTCTCTGCACACCATTAAGTGATCAGCTGAAAGCCAGCAGGCTGTCCCAGACAAACACACAGTTGTATACAGAGACGCACATGGGAACTACACACACCTGCTTCCAGAACAGTCCCTGCTCCTATGGTTCCTGTCAAGAACTGAGCCAGGAACCCCAGCATGGAAAGGACTGCTTGCAGAAGCCATGGTCAGTGGAGAAGGAGCAGGAGGCAGTGTCCCAGGTGTCAGAGATTCCCCTGTAGTGACCACAGTAGAGGGGATACCCACAACACTGGAAGACCCCATGTCTCAGCAGGTGGGTAGCTCCAGAAGAAAGCTGTTGCCATGAAGAGCCCACTCTGGAGCCTCGGAAAAGCATGGACTGACCACAATGCCAACCTCCCCGCCCCTTATCCTACACAAATAAAATTATAAGAAATCTGTCTTTATGAATTTTGCCTACCCTCAAGTTAAATAGACCAATATTTTTTATTATATTTGATAAAGGAAAATAAAGCAATACATTGCACACTGATCTTTACAAAAACATTTTCTTTCTATTAGGTGTGCCAAATACAGTTAAGTCGGATTTTTCCTCCATGAAACCTGTTGGACAACTCAGACAAAGAATTCCTTCAAATATTAAATATATGTAAAGTTTGTCATGCATCATCAGAAATCATAATCAGTGTATTTTTTCAATTAATAAGGTTTAATTAAATCTTTCCAGAAACATCTGATCATAGATCAAATCATAATGTGTGGAAGCTAAAAAGAAATTTCCAAATTCTCAGCTGTTGAGTAGCAGGTAATTGCCAGTGAAACCTAAGAAAAAAATTTTAAGCCTATAAGCATTGTTCAGTGTTTCTTGAGTAATTATTAAGATGTAATTACCAAGAAAACCATATATGTTTTGATTTATCCACACTTCTATCCTAGAAACATCTGATCTGCTACAGTGAAAGATTCTTGGCAGCTTTGGCTTAGGATGCCCTGCTTTTCCTAACCCGTGAGTTGGATTTTCAGAGTCCTCCCTGGGCTTCATGCTTCAGCACAGCTATCTGGCTGCTTATACTTCAAGTGCATATTTTAAAACTAACTTTACATCTCCAACCCACACTAGCATCACGGAAGCAACTGCCACCTAGACCTATTCACAGATTATTTGGTTGCATATGACTTGACAGCTGCTGTTGATTCCCTCTTAATACGATTAACCTATGAAAATACATTCAACATAACTGCTGCCTTCCATGCTGAACTTCATAAAGTAGTTCATAAAGTCAAATCATTGTTTGCTGCAGGTCATTAAGAAACTAGTAAACAGACTATTTAACAATGATGCTAATGTAAATTTTCCATGACAGCAGTCACTGGTACCCTGCTGACAAATGATAATGTCCTCACAACGTGTCCTTAGAGCTCAGTAATTACTTCCGTATTCATGAGTGTATTTGGCTGGAAGTTTACCTGATCTGAATGTTAAATCTCTCTGCAAAGTTTATATGTGCTAAGTGAATCAGGTGTATGTACAACATGAATTTGTTCAAAATACCTCCAAAAGAAATAATCTGTTCACCTCAGTCATTATGCAATCTTTTTCCTACCAATCAGGATTCTGCCTGAAATGCTGCTTTATTGAACTATTGCTTTAGCTCCTTACCTTACAAGATAACACAATAAGAAAACATTTCGTGGAACAAAAAATGAAATGCTCCAAAAGAACTGCAAAAAAAGTTTTGTAAGTGTCTTGGCTACTTATGTAAGACAGGTTTTGTGATTTCAAACACCACTAGCACAGTTTGAATCACAGCTTTATGATGATGATTCTTTCAAGCTGCTTTTAAACCTTCTAAAGTCTTTGACAGATAAAATTTGAATTTCAGCAGATAAGACACAATAGCTAACATTTTGAAATGAGTTCTTTATTTTAAAGTGTCCACTACTTGATTAAATTTACCTCAAGGAAATAAATAATACTGTATTTGAAGCATCAGTGATTACATGTGAGAAGTCATAGTAGAGAGGGATAGTCACAGAAAATAAGAAAATGTGTATCTTAAAAAGAGGAATAATAAAGAATCCAAAGAAAACAGGACACTTCACCTAACTACAGACTGCATTAAAATGGAATAGACGTGTACACAGAAAACTTAGAAATACCTGAAGAATAGTAAAATCAAGCAATGTGTATTTTTCAAAAATTTCCAAGCTAATCTCCTGGGGCAGGATAACTATATTACTTGGTTAGCTGATTTTGGCTAATTTCCTTCATAGTAGGTTCTTTGGGGCTCTGGTTTGTATTTGTGCTGGAGCAATGTTGGTAACACAGGGATGTTTTAGTTACTGCTGAGCAGCACTTACACAGAGTAAGAGCCTTTCCACATCCCACCACACCCTCACTGTGCACAAGGAGCTGGGACGGGACACAGCTGGGGCAGCTGACCCCAGCTGACCCAAGGGACATTCCAGACCACTCAGCACTGTGCTCAGACTATAAAGCTGAGGGGTAAAAGAAGGAGGGGAGGATGTTCAGAGCAACAGTGTTTGTCTTCTCAAGCCACCGTTACACGTGATGATGGATCCCTGCTTTCTTGAAGATGGCTGAATACAGGGCTGCCCATGGGAAGTGGTGAAGGAATTCTTTGCTTTGCTTGTCTGTGTGTCTTTTTCTTTCCTTATGAAACTGTCTTTATCTCAACCCATGAGTTTCCTCATTTTTACCATTCTGATTCCCTGATCACACTGAGTGGGGCATGACCAAGTGGCTGTGTGGTGCTGAGTGGCTGGGGTTACACCATGACACAGGGAAGAAGAATAAATATGCAGTATCTTGAGTAAAGTAGGAAATTTAATATTTTTTCATATTAAATTCAAATAGGAAAGTAAGGGAAATGTCATCTAGATGAAAATGCATATAGAGACTGTGCGTGACTTCTTGGAAAGCACTTCTCCAAGAATAACTATGAGTATCAAATGGGGACTCTCTTTCAGACTGTATCTCTCAGAGATTTCAGGTCAAACTCTGTTCAGTGCTTTCATTAAAAGTATGAATTAAAAAGTTACAAAATATTGTAGATGAAATAGGATATGTGAAGTTACCGAAGTCTGGAGAACAACCTAAGAATCCAGGAATGTACTAATAAATACACAATCTAGAAACAAAAAGAAATTAATAAAAAAGAGAAATAAAGTTCAGAGCAAAATAACTAGTAAGGAGGAGAAAAGAATTCTGAAAACACCAAGGAAGAGGAAAGAAGAACCTGGAAGTTTAAGAGTATTAGAAAAGACCTGTGAGTCAACAGTGCAGTATTACTTGAAAAGAAGGAAAGAGAAGATCTGTTGTCAAGCATTTTACAGGTAAGATATGGGTCAGAATCATTTCCTTCTACTTATTTACAGGGAGAATGCAGTTGAAGGAGTGCCAGTGGCTTTCAGTGCCATACTCCAAAACACACATAGTCACTCTGGAAAGAACACAGAAGAAATCAGCAGGAAAGAGAAGATGGCTCAGAAAGTATTAGTAGAGAAGGAAGACTGAAAAATAAGGGTTTCTTTTAGTCTAGGCAGACAAATAGTTGATAGATCTTTTAGAATATGGCAGATTGTTAATAGGAAAGAGAATTATCAATTATCAATTGTTCATGTGAAGGAAAGACAAAAAGATCTCAGTATAACTTGCAGTAAAAACTATATAGGTCATATATTAATAAAAAAAAATTGAGAGGAGAAAGCTTGAGCAGGACACCCTTGGAGTGTCTTTTAGCAGAAATTCTAAAAAAAAGTAGCAGATAAAAATCTCTGTAGGAAGCTCTGGTGTATTTGTTCCTTCCCCAGAGGCAGAGGACTGGACAATATAACCTTTGGAATCTATTCCATCTCTGCATTTCTAATTCAATGGCCACATGATGTGCTTTAGTAAGGACCACTCATGGGTTTTTTAAAAGAGTGCTCAAAGTGACATAAGGTTAGATAATTTCACCCTTTCACAAAGTAGCATTTTCTTCCCCTAAAGACACCCCTGCTTGCCTTGCCCTTACAGATTACAATGCTATTTAGCACAGCAAAAGACTGAGAAAGTTAACATAAAATGTATTTTGGGTAATTTTTATAAGTATGTATACATCAATGATTGTGACAAAATCTGACCTGTTTTAAAAGATGCTCAATGAAAAAACTTTCTACCAATAAACCCTAGTCGTTAGAGTACGAATCATTGTGTATCAACTATTAAATAAACCAACAGCTTATAAATTAATTTCTTTTCAGGAACATTAGTGCTAGATGGGATCATTACATCACTAAATTGACTCATAAACTTTACTTAATAATGCAACAGATAAACCCACCTTGTATCTTCACTACATATTTCTGAAGAAGAAATAACTGGATAAAAACTGACTTGTCTTGACTGCCAGAGTACTAGTAAGAACTTATAGCATTTAAGGCATGAAAGACTGATTCTCTAGGGAAACAGATTCTAGTTCTGCAAACATAGCACATGGCTATAGCTGAATGACAGCAATTATCTAGTCTGGGACTGGGGGACAGGGGCTAGAAGCCAGCTAGAGCTGAGCCAAAGAGACAGATTTATTTAAGATAAACTTTAACCCTACCATGGAGAGAATAGTACAATTTTGAATACAGAAAGGCCAAAACTGTGGGCTGAAAATGCATCTTCAAATCCAGTCAATTTTTTGGGGGGCTCTAATTAATGTGAAAATTCAGCAGAAAATAGAGAAAGTGTGTGAGTGTGTGTGAGGTTTGAGAAAAGCGTTGCATTACTTGATTGTATGTTTTTTTCCTGAAGCTGAGAAATAGCTTCATGTAAGTAAGCAATGCTTTGGTACAAAAGTATAGATGGTATGACAGCAGGATATTTAGCTCTCAGACATACAGGTCTGTTAGGGACTGAGAAACGCAAGACAATATCACAGGATGTAGGTGAAAAGTATAATTTTTATTGGCAATAAACCTCACTAAGACTAATTTTTATGAGCAATTTAGTGTATCAAAGTGCAGTTACATTCTATAACTATGATTTTGCAGAAACAGCATTGAAGGTTTCCTGGTTATCATGCTTGAAATATTTTTCATCAAATTTGTTTCACTTCATGAGTTAAAAAGACAGGGCAGAGGCTTCATCTCAGCAATTTTACCATTCCCTTTATCCCTCTGGATCTGCAATCACCCTTTTCAGTCATCCGGCATCATCAATACTGAGACTTCTTCAGCTGGACCTGATGAGGTGATTCTCTGATAGTGGTGGCACAATACACAGGGAAACCAGCTCACTCTTTCTTGTGGGTGACAGCCCTCGGGAGGTGAACAAGAGAAACGAGCTAAAAACTATTGCCTTCAAACAAAGGTGAAATTTGGGGCGTTTTTTCACAAGAAGTGGCAATGAGGTCAATACAGCAAAATGCTATGGGTAGTGAACAGAGGCTATTTCTTATGTGGTCTGACATCTTCCTCACTCTGCTGAGTAGATTATGTCACAGAGTTTACAAAACATTTTAATGAGAACTAGTAAGAAAATGAAAAATATATTCCATCAACTTTTGGCAAAAAATCCTCAAAGTACAAAAATGTTTAGGAGGAAATTTTTTTTTTTCGTGGAATAAGTGTGACTTTTTAATATGTTTCTGTGTTTTGTTTTTGGTTCGGTTTTGATTGGGTTTTAAGAAAAGTCTTTTTTTATTTAGGAAAAACAGATTTTTATTCACAAGAATTCACATTCCAAATATCTGTAATTACCTAAATGGAGTTTCAGTCTCCTGATTTTCTTCTAGTTTCTTCCTATCTCATTCCACACTGAATTCAGTTTCACTACAAAGCGTTCACCTGCAGGGAGTTGCCTTTGTTACTGTGACAGTTCTTTGCTTAGGAGATGTAGAACCCACATCCTCATCCCGGATAAAAAAGGGAATTTTTAAGTACTCCATAATTCAGAAGAGCCATATGCCTGTCTCCTGTCCACAGCAGAGGGACATGTAGGTGAATGAACTTTCTCAGCTTGTACCCTCCCTTTCAGGTAACAATCTGACTTTTTGGTGTAGGTGATTACTAAATAGACTCCTCAGATATACCCAGGGGAACCCTTCCTTTGCTACTTTAGAAAAGTACTCAAATGAATAGGTATAGAAAATGAGAATGAAATACACTTATTTTAAATCCTATTTCATGTAAGTTTACAGACAGTTGGTCTAACTTTCCCAATACCTAGAAGATTAGCAATAACTCATTTTGAATTCAGGAATTATTATAAGTGATGGGCAGAAACCAGCATTAGCAAAAGTTGATCTTTTTTCCCTGTATAAACAAGACCAGATGGGCTCAGGCTTTTAAGTTACTGCATTTTCCCCACAAGCACACCTCTAATTGATGAGGAAATTGCCACATCTTTCAGAATTGCCTGTCATTTACTACTGCAATAAGCTGTACTTAGGAAAGAAACATTGCTTCAAACGTTTGTTTTTCATCTGGTACATCCCATGATGCAGCCCAGGTTATAAATATGGACAGAAAAACCTACTAAGCCATTATAAATGTAATCAATATGAGATCAAATTTAAAGGGAAGATTCAGGGTTTTTATTAAATTCCCAGGGAATTAAGCATCCCAGAGAAGTATTGCAGAAGGATTTCAAAGTACTAATTGATTGAGAAATAAAATGGCAAATGAAATTCTGTATGAAAGAAAATACAAAGCAGAGAAAAACAACCTTAACTATGCATACACAATGATAGGCTCTAAATTAGCTATTACCACCCAGGAAAGAGATATGGAAGTCTTTGTGGATAGTTTCCTGAAAACACCGTCTGCATGCTCAGAGGAAAATTATGTTTTAGAAATGATTAGCAAAAAATAAGTCAAGCAGAAACCAGTTTTGATGCCTTGATAGGCTACCTAGAACAGAGGCTAGACAGAGTTAAAGGAATAAAGTAGATATTTATTAAAAGGCCTTCAAAGGATACACCTTGGGCAGTACAAGAGCCCAGCCAAGATGGACACCAGGTCACACATTTTCACACTTTCGTAAGTTTTGGTCCATTTACATATTGGGGGTAATTGTCCAATTACAGCTTCAGGTTATGAAGTCCCATCCTCTCAGTTTGCTCTCCTCAATTCCCTGTTGTTTATAATTCTGGGCCTGAAGTTGTAATGGTGCCCTTGTTTCTCAGGCTGGAAAAGGACTATTTTGTCTAACTACCCTGAGAAGAGAACTTGCTAACACTTTATATGAGGTTCAGAGTCACACACTAAGGCAGTACAGAATCTGGAAAATATGAAAGCTAAAATTTAAGGCATCAGTTTTACACCTGAAAAAAATGTGTCCTATTTCATGTGTCCTGTTTTTCAGAAAGACATAAGAGGTAGGAGAGTGAATAGTGGCAAGGAGAATTGATATATAGTATAGACTAAAAGATATAGGAAGACAGAAAGAGGTGACTGAAAGGTGACATTATGAAAAGGTGACATTTATGACAGTATATGAAGCTATGGATGATATAGCAAGGTAAACATTTTTTTTTATTATTATTACTTTTGGGAATTTCCAGGAAATGGTCAATACAAAATAAGGTTTAGATAAAACTAAAGAAACTATTTTCTTAGTATGGGGTTAGAGAGTGCATTTGCATAGGGTGCTGCTGGACATGGAAGTAAAAACAAGGCAACAACACCATAGGCAACAGAAGGACCACTAGAAAACCTTTAGTTTAGAAGCCCCAAAAACCTGACTGTCAGGAGGTCAGAGGACTCAGCAAGAAATAACCTCTCCAAAGTCCCTTAAAGTTTAAAGGAAAAGTAGCTCAGCTCTCATACTCTTCCCTAATAAACCTCTATCAGTTAATATTACTCATAAGATACTGTTAAAAATGGACATTGAGTCTAACTTAATAAGGCAGTTCTCAATTATATCAGTGTTACCACATTTTTCTTAGACTGAGAAAACTCCCTGACTGATATCAGCACAATTTAAATTATAATCAGGATTTTTCACTTTCCACAACAACTTCTTCCATGGTCATGGTGTCTCACAGTACCCCTTTAATTTCTTCAGGTCATTAGGTTTGCAAAGAATGATGTTAACATGCACCACAGTAGAAAGGAGTAGGACTGGTGGATGAATGTGTTCAAAGCCAGATGCATTGCACTACAGTTGTTCCAGTATCAAAATAAAACCCTTAATGAGAAGTATTATTAAAAATAATTAACTGTTCTCTCTACCCCAGAATTTAGATAAATGAAAAATAATAAGGATGGAAATTGGAGGAAAAAATCTTGCAAAATGGAAGAAATTGCTGTAAAGCAATTTCCTGAACAGGAGTTCTGCTACGGAAAGAAAATTGTATCTTCTTCTTGTGTGCTGTTCATCTATCCGGTACTGCTGGTATGACTAGGTCACATGAGACCATGCCAAAGGGTGGAGTGCAAAAACTTCTACATAGATGATTTGTATCTTATTTACTTTTTATTGCCTAGAAGAGCTAAGCAGTTCACAAAAGACACAGCCTTTTCCTGGAATTTACAGACTAAGGGATCTGACAGATGTGTGAGCTACAGCATTTCATAAGACAAGGAAGAACTAGGAAAGTACAGGGTGTTGACTCAATTGGTTTTGCCATCATTTATTTATTGCTGAAGCATTTCCAGTGGTCACACAGTGAAAACTGCAATGAATATTGCATTTGAAGCAAGACTAATCTAAAAGAAGAAGTCCCTTTTTGGGATGGATCTCTGTGCCCAGATGGTTATGCCATAGGGAGCCATTGTGGCACAGACATTTTCCTACTCTGAAAGGACTCATCAGAAGCCCTGGCAAACAGGCCAGGGGCATGGTATTGTGTGTTTTAAAGCTGTCACTGCCTCTGTGCACCTGGAACCTGCTAGGAAGGGGTGATGGTGTAGCTTTATTTTTGTGTCTTTTGATAGTGAAATTGTTGTTGTCCTTTCCTCCTCTCTGAGCTTCTAATTGTCCCAACCTATCCTTGACAATTGGCACAGCTTTTGCTTTCCCCCTTTCTCACTCAAGACCTCCCTCACAAAATTACATATCTCCAGACACATAATGACATGCCTTTTTAATAGATGGTGTAGCTGGAATTTGCATTTTGGATGCAAGAACATATAAACAGGAATCAAAGTCGCTACTTCAGCATGTGGATATTTACTACATATGCAACACAAACTCTGTCCATAGTGCTGATTTTCTGCCTCCTCCATATCCTGCTTTTCCTCTGGGATTCCCATATCATGAATGCCTCTTCTCTGCAGTTTTATTCCTCCTAGCTAACATAAGGCCTTCATCTCTTCTTTAGAGTAAATCTTCTCATATTATTCAAGTTCCTGCAGGGTCTTTTCATACAGGCATTTTGTTCAAGCACAAGACTATCTGATCAAGAAAATAGCCAAGGGTTGCCAAACCTTGCCAGAGGGGAAGAAAAATATCACATTCAAGCATCTTCTGCAGCAGGAGTCATTCATGTGCTGCAGCAGATAGTCAGCCTCAGCTGATTCTCTATAGAGTGAGTCTTCTCTCTAGTGGTGGCCTCCAGCCAAGGCCAACATGAGCTGTTTGTGCCCTAAGGCAGAGCAAGCCTTCACCACTGACAGTCAGCACTCCCTTGACAGACCCCCTCTAGTCTATCACTTCCATACAACTGATGCATTCAACAAAACTTCCTTCAGTAATTTCTTAATTTCTCTGATATTTCACTGTGGAACTCTGAGATCTGTCCCTCGTCCCCTTAATCAACAACCACAACCTTCCTAGTCTGCCTGAGGAGAACTAAGGGAATCCTGGGACCTCAGTTCAGAAGTGGCTTCAGTGAAGCACCTCCCCAGCTGCCACCAGGAAAACAGGCTCTTCCTTCTGGTCTCCTTTTGCTGGGCAGGGTTCAGCTACATTAGTTTGTGTGGCAAGGCTGGGGTGAGAGGGTGTGCTGCAGGGGAGGGCCCTGTCACAAGACACCACAAGCTCCCAAAATAAGCCAGTTTCATCCAGCTCCAAAGCAGACCCTTTGCTGCCCAAATCTGAGGTCATTGGTGATGCTTGGTGGCACCTCTGGGTTAACATATTTAAGAAAGTGGCAAAAAGCACTGCACAGCAGCTGCATGAGAAAAGACTGAGAAAAATGGGGAAGAAACAGCCCTGCAGATACCAAAGTCAGGGAAGAAGGAGGGGGAGGAGGTGCTCCAGGTACCAGAGCAGCCCATGGTCAAGACCATGATGGAGCAGATATCAACACTGCAGCCATCCTGTGGAACACCTTGTGTTGAAGTAGGTGGAGGTGCCTCAAAGAAGCTGCAGCCCACTGAGAGCTCATGCTGGAGAAGGTTTTCTGTCAGGAATTGCAGCCAATGGAGATCTTCCACTGGAACAGACTGTTCCTGAAGAACTGTTCCTGATGGGAAAGACCCACCCTGAAGCAGAGAAAAACAATGAGAAGAAAGGAAAAGCAAAATTTTATGGGCTAACTATAACCCCCATTCCTCATGCCTCTGTACTGTTCAGGAGGAGGAGGGAAAAAAGTCATGAAAGAAGGAGTGAAGTTGAGCCTTGTAAGAGCTGTGTGTGTGGGGTGTCTATAGTTTTGTCCTTGTTTCTTACCATCCTATTCTATCCCTCACTGGCAATGAGATTAAATTACCTTTACCAAATTTGTGTCTGTTTTCCCTGTGGTAGTAACTGGTGAGTGATCTCCCTTTTTTATCATGACCCATCAGCTTTTTCACCTTTTTTTTCAACCCCTCCTTTCTGAGAATGGAAGAGCAGTTTCATGGGCACTTAGAAATCAGACAAAGCTCACCCACCAGCGCTGTAGAGTCTAAAATCTTATCACACCTTTCCTCCTCTCCAGCCTTAATCCTGATTACATCCCTCTT
The DNA here is from genome assembly GCA_013401135.1 of Cettia cetti. Lineage (NCBI taxonomy): Eukaryota > Metazoa > Chordata > Aves > Passeriformes > Sylviidae > Cettia > Cettia cetti. The sequence continues at coordinate 2,424 of VZUI01048609.1, read as the reverse complement.
ACCTTTCCTGTTCAGTTCTTCTGTAAAGTAAACACTGTGATCAATTACTTGATCATCTGCCATTCATTTCTCAAAACTTACTGAAATAGGATTTTCCCCCTCTGATAGTGCAATCCTTTTATTCCCCTTGTGTCTTTTAAACAAAATTGCTATAATATGGGCTCATCCCCTTTCTTTCCTCTGCTTTCCACAGCAGCCAAAATGATCCTGAGCTGTCTGAGCAAGGGTCTGTCAATGCAGGGACGGGATTATTTCCAGGAATAGCACTGAGTGACACCATAGCAGGAATACTGGGTTCATCTCTGACAGTGAACATGAGAAACCAAAGCCAGAAAAATGCAGGTTTTAACAAATGAGAGTAGATATCAACTTGAACAACTTACCCTGGGAAGTGATGGATTTCCTGTCTCCTGAAGTCTTTAAATCAAGATTGGATGTTGCTCTAAAATACATTGTCCAACTCCAAGAGAAATTACAGATTTGATGCAGGAACCGCTGGGTGAGACTCTTGGTCCGATCAGGTTAGACCACTGCATGTTCCTTGTGCACTTTCAAATTAAATTTAAATTAACATGCTACCACTGTGTTTGAAAAAGACCAAAGCACATTCTCAGCTTGGTTAGCAGGCAGTAACTTACTGATCCACTATAATGGATATACATCTAAAATCCTAATATTCAATACTTATTTTGCATGAATTCACATGCATATGTGCCAGCAAATTAAGTAAATATTTTTCCAAGTTCACTTGCTCCTAGTGGTGAAGAACCAACCAGTCATGGAAACATTATCTCATTTTCATTGCTTTTTATTTGGGTTTACAAAGTCAAAAAATTAAATGAAGATTGGAGGAAAAGAGGAACCAAATTTTGTGGAGAATTTAGGAAGACAAAGGAGGGAAAGCAACGAAGAAGAAAAGAAAACCAAGCAAGAGCAAAAGCAGAGGTCACAAAAAAAGATGGGTAAATAATGTGAAGAACAAGCCTGCTGTTTCAGAGAGAAGACTGGAAAACGTAAAGGCAAAGGAAACAGAAGTAGAAGATTTACTGAAACAGAAAGGAATGAGTATTCCGAAATGCAGGTTAAGTCCGTTTGCCATTGATCTGCAAAGAAAGCTTTCAAAAAGTAATTCATTTACAGGAACTCCGCCGTCTCCCAGTCACACGCACACACAGGGTCATGCACGCAGCTGGACATGTCCATGCTGGGAAAGTCTGTCTGTCTGTCTATACATCTCTGCTTTCAAGGTTCTCTGCTTACTCTCCCATGTGGTAGATGCTGAGCCCACAATCATTCTTCACAAATCACTGTCACTCTCTGCAGCAAATAGAGGGGTTATCTTTCACCCTCCAACAGGAGAGTTTGAGGACAAAAGGTGCAGCAAAAAAACTAAGAAAGTGAACTTGAGTGAAAAGAGGCAAAACTCTGATCTTGGAGCAAATGTGTGTGTTCCAAAGCAGAGTCACAAAGTTCCCCTTAAAAAATCCAATATTCTTTCACATTGCCAATTAACATTTTAAAATTATGCTGCTGTGACTCAAATAATTCCCTGTGACTGATAGAAATATCTTGTAAAGCCACATGTGGAACTAGAAGCTCCCTCCTCTGACATACAGCTATTGTTGGATGATTTCATTACCTATCATTTATTATATATATATCTTTTAATTATTAACTGCAATAGACCCAGACTTCTGGCATCTCCTCTGGGAAACTTCCAAGGCTTAAGATAAAAATTGAAAGATAAAAATGAAGATGAAAATTCAAAGGCACCAAAAAAAGACTAGATACTAAAAGAGCTCCATATTTTTTTTTTTCTCCACTTAAAAATATTAAGGAATAAAAAGGAGCAGGAAAAAAAGAGCGAAAAGGAGGCGGCACAGGAGCAGTGAAGTTTTCCCTTCCACTCGCTCTCCCCGCCTTTGGCATGAGCGCCAGAGCGCTGAGCGCTCCGCTGCTCCCGTCGCTCCGCTCCATCCTCTGCCGCAAAGCCGGGCAGCGCGGAGCGGAGCGCCCCCGAGGGGAGGGGGGACACGCCTGCCCAGCCGCGTCCCCCGCTCCGCAGCCGCTCAGCACACGCACATCCGCCCTGCCACCCTCATTAATAATACCTGGGACTTAACAGCAGCAGCCCCGGTGACGGGCTGCGGCGGCTCCCCGCGCCCAGCCCGGGGCACTGACCTTGCCTGGCCCTCCGGCCCTACGCCCGCAGCGCAAAGTACCGCCACGCTGCGCGCCCGCGGATGGGCGAGCGGCAGGAAAAAGACGGGGGGAGGGAGGAGCGGAAAAAAAATAAAACCGCAAAGAACAAACCGACCAAAAATCAAACACCCCAAAAAATTAAAAATAAAGGCAAACGCCGCGTGTGCGGCCGGCGCGGGCGGGCTCCGCGGCGCGGGGCGGAGCGGGGCGCGCACGGCGGCG
>VZUI01048603.1:0-30617 GCA_013401135.1 Cettia cetti | reverse complement strand
CCTCTCCTCTCCTCTCCTCTCCTCTCCTCTCCTCTCCTCTCCTCTCCTCTCCTCTCCTCTCCTCTCCTCTCCCCTCTTTTGTCACATCAGCTTTTTGGGACCTAGTCAGAGCTACATCCACAGCACTCCCTTCTCCTGCCACCCACTGTGCAGGTGACCAGCACCTGGCAGGACACCATGTAGTGATTCATCTGCCGCTGAGCTTGTGGAGCTGACCTGTTCTGGGAGGCTGCTGACTCGCATCAAAATGTGACTGACAATAACTTCATACCTCCTGGCGTGTTCAAGGCATTGTGGATAAATTGTGCAGCAGAGAAAAAGAACTGGCTGATATCAAAGCTTGGCAGGTCATGGGCTGGTACACCATAATAATCAATGGTTGCTCCATAAAAGTCCTGGCCTCCGTGGCTGTATGCTGTGCCATGAGCAGCATTTAAAACGTGGGTCACACCCATCTTCCACAAAACAAATCTATTGTGTGCTGTTACCCTAAGGAAAAGAGAAAGAGAAATCAAGATGGGTGCAGTGATATTCACAGAGCAGAAGCACTGAGATTGCATCTCCCAAGCCACTGTTGAAGCATCAGCACATGCATTGCTTCTAAGGGCTAATCGAGAAGGGAATACCAGCTTAGTCATAATTGTATCTCGGAAATCGTGCTGTCTGCAGTGTAAATGACAGCAATTAGCAAAACTATGAGCTGTCTAAAGCCGCACCCATGAGGCATACTAACAGAAGGTATGGCGGGGGTGTGTCCATGAAGCCGTACTTACAGGTCCCCTAAGAAGAGATTAGGCCATACTTCATCAACGTGGTTGCAAGAGGGCCGCCCAGTGTTCAGCAGCTGCTCGATTTCCCTGAGGGAGGGGACACCCTCCGGGCATGTCCCAGCGCCTTCAGGGTCCTGGGTGTCGGGCGCCTGTGTCCCAGACATGCTGAGACCCGGGGGAGCCGCCGCTCCGGCCGGCCGGAGGAACGGCGCTGGGAACGGCGCTGCCGGCCCCGCTCCGTGGCGGGGGAGCTGCCACACGGGCTGGGGCAGGTGCCCGGCGGCCAGGCTGCCCCCCCAGGGCTGGCCGCTCGCCTCTGCACTGCCCGGCCGGCACAGCCGCTCGATGCAGCTACCAAAGTGGGCATTGCTGGATCCTTACTGGCTCCAGCCTGCTTCTCTGGGCTCGGCTCCAGAGCCGCGCTGTCCTGTCACACAGCAGCCTGGGTGCCGGGGACGTCAGCCACTCGTGGCACGGCCCCCTGCCCGCAGGACACGCACTAACACTGGCTGTGACTGTCCCCAGCCGTGTCTTCGACACAGCTGTGGCAGTCAGCGGGATCTGGGCATTCATAGCTAGCAATTAATTAAAGCCTGGTAAAAGTAAAATAGCAACCTGTCCCAGTAACAATTGCCTGTCGTTTAGTCTGAGGTGCTTCAACATAGCAGTGACAGGGTCAGAAATGCACCAGCAGGTTCTACCAACACAGTCACCAGGAGGTTTAATACCAAGTGGATGATGATGCCTTACTTGTCACTGATCATCTGGGGAAATTTATTTCTTGAAGCTACTGGTTTTTTCACCAAGTGAAATTATCTGACATGACTGGACTTTATATTCTTAACATTTTCTATTGCAGTCCTTCACTGGGTTAATACAGTACACCTGCCACATATTCCATGGTACCTCCTGTTGAAAAGGCAACAAAAGCCAGGAGTATAATGGTTGTCAGGTGAAACTTGTAAGCCGCTGAGTTAGTTTATATAGGAAGGTGTGACCAGCCAGAGATTGGAGACCCAAGGTACCAAATTGTAGTATTAGTGGATCTTTTCAAGTACAATAGTGCCTGTGCTGCTACAGGATGACTTCTAGCAGGGGTCTGCAAAATTGTCAGTGGTGGAGCTACAAGGCAGAACAAATGAAATGGTGATGCTCTGTAAGCCTGGCAATCTAGAGAGAAGGTGACCCAAGAGGAGAAGCTTGCTGTTGAGAGTTTCCCCTGTAGAAAAAAAGGTCATAAATAGAAGGAACTCTTGGTCAGGTCTGAGTCACCTTTATTCCATACGCATTGATAAACTATGATGGATCTGCTTTATTTTATCAAGAGACATATCATGAACATTCCAAGCTGGGTATTAAAGTTTGGACTAATTAACCGGGCTTAGGAGTACTCAGTGAGAGATCATCATAATACAATGCAATAGTTTCCAGCATCAGAGGACAAAATTCATATGCAACAACAAGAGAAAAGTGACTTTGTATAGAGTATTTCATGAAACAGAAATTACTTGTATTCTGTGGTATTTAGGGAAGAAACTCTTTAAAAGCTTCCAGCATACAAAGAGACTTGTCACTTCTCTCTGCCATATATGTTCTGACCTAAAAGGTGAAACAAGGGAAACTACAAGTAAAAGTGCTGCAGTGCTTATTTATAGGGGGTAGTGGGACAGGCAGCCAGGCTCTGCCGTGGGTGAGGCAACCAGCTGGCCAGACCCAGCAGAAGAGAGGACTGGAAAAATGGCTGAAGTTATATTCCAAGCTCTATGTATATGCCCTTAATACAATACCTTGTTTTTCTGTTTTGTTCTTGTGTTTGTTGTTGTTGTTTTGGTAAACTAGTGTGCTTTAAGCTGATTGATGTGTGCCTATGAATCAGGAAAATTAATTGACTGAGCAGGTTAAGTTGTTTAATTTAGTTTACTTTTCTCAGGTTCCTGAGTGGAGACTCAAGGTGAGGCTTTACTATCAGTTTTTTATAAATGTTACCCAGTCCATTTGTTGCTAATCAAGTTCTGTGAAAAAGGTGAAACTCATGTTTACATCTAGCCTTTTTCAGTTGTAAAACTTTTATTGGCCTCTCCATCAACTGCAGTGACTAAGAGTTCACCAATTGCAATGACTAAGAATTCAGCTGTGGTATGAAAAGTGACAAACAGAAAAAACACCAACTCCAGAAAAATGATCCCCAAGTCCTGTGTGCCTCGAACATTTGTATGCATACATCCATCTACTTCAAAACTGCCATTCCACACCTAGCATCTTCTAAATATTTACTAATCTGTAAATGTGGCTTTGGTAAAGCTGTATCACTGACCTTTTAGCCAGGAGTTGCCTTTGAAACAGACAGGGAGGAGGCATAGATCTGGCTTTCAGATGGATTTCCCTCTCCATATCTGTGCTTCTTTTCTGGCCCTTTTAACATCTACAAAGAAAGGATGTAGAAAGCAACAAACTGATATATGGCCACACTGAATAGAGGCAGGTTTAGCACCTTGTGCAGGAGGCACTTTTTGAGATTCCAGGCATTTCGAGGTTCTCCTGGCTGTTTCAATGCTGGGCTGCTCTAAAGCAAACACTTGTGTTTGATTATATATGAACATTAAATAGCTGCTCTTTTAGCTGAAATTAATGCATGCTTAATCTTGGAACATGCAACAGAAGGCATTCTAACCAAATTATGCCTTTGTGATTGCTTAGAAGGTAGTACTTGGTGCAATAATCTAACTCAAACAGTCCCTGGCTAGTAATGTATTAGGTGGCAACAGTGTCAATTGCCATTGAGTGCTCTAGGAGCACACGGCACGGCATTGCCAGGAAAATGTGCAGCACCTGAAAAGAAAGTACTCATATCAGTTCTGACTGATGCCATGCCATCTCTCTACTGCAAAAAGAGCCAAAATCAGACTGCTTTCACATATCCTGAAAGAAGGCAGCTTTTAGAGTGAAAATGTTACAGCGTGGCAGTTCAGTTAGGTGGGATTTTATAGATACAGTATTTCCACCTGCAAAAGGGTTCTTCTTTCACTCAATAGCCTGTTTCCAGGATTTGATTTTTGGGATGGTTGACTACTGAGGAAGAATAGAAGTATTTGAACTCTGGTACATTTGGGGCAATGCTAAGTGAGTGAGACAAGGTTTTCTGGTGCTCTACAACTATGTATTTTTAACACATGGAACAATTTTGTCTGGTGAGCACATGGAGTTTTTTGGTTTTTTTTGTTTTTTTTCTTTATTATCCCTTTCTAATAAGCTTGTTTTCTGTCTTAAAAGTGATTATGGTTCACTAATTTGATTAGTCCTTAGGCATTCAATCTCTTATTCTTCCATTACAGAATTAAGACTTTGAAGATAAATAGATGCTTGAAAGTTCACACATGACTGACCTAAGTATGCTTCAACTGAAGTACAGAGATTGTGAAGAAATTATAAGGCAGGACTTGATCAATAGAAAAATGAGTTTACCAAAAACCCCTCCCCAAACCCAGAAAAAGATTTAACTCAATTAGCACTTCTAGTGAAAGATACCCCCTTGCCATGTTGTATCCTTTGCTGAATAAGAATTTTCATAAGCTTATAATTCTCTGTTCAGCTGAGACCCTGGTTTTTTTCTGTGTAAGGCCTTAACATTTGAGATAGATTATTTCAAATTATTCAATTCTAATGGTATTACTAAATGACAATGTTTTTTAAAAAAGCCCATTACATTAACACATCTCATTTTCCTTTGCTCTATAATATATTGTAACTTGAGCTAGTTGAGAATTTTCATTATATATTTCCTTTCTTCTATTGCATTAAGTGTCAGCCTGAACATTAAATCAATATAACTATGTGAACAGAATAAATTGTTTTCAATCTAAAGATGCATCAGTGTTATTACACATTTTAAATACTTCTTTTCCTTGGCAATCCTCAGTTGTTTGAATAATATCTGTAGCATATAATTTGTCATAAATTCTCAAACTGACATGTCAGCACTGGCACTGCCTGTCAAACTTACATCAATGCCTTCATGTCACATGGCATTAAGTGACATAATTCAAAGTGATGGAATGAGGTTTATTGGAAATTTCTGTTAAATAAAGCACCAGCTACTTAGATAATTCACCCTTTTAAAGAACATCAAATGATAGCAAGGAGAAGTAGTTTTCAGTTTAGAAGTGCAGCAACTAAGCAGCTATTACATACCTAAGTGTTACAAGTTTTAAATTATGCTCTATTGCTTTTCTGTGCAAACTTATTTAGTAATTTTCAAAATATTTGCTAGATGATGAAATTAGAGCAGAAAAATGCCATTAGCAGTGATAACTTGAGATAGAAACTGACCATCAAGCCCTTTTCTAGTGCTGAAGTTCACAGAATCAGAGATGCATTAGGGCTGGAAGGGATCTCTGGAGATCATCCAGTCCAACCTCCCTGCCAAGGCAGGGTACCTAGAACAGGTGACACAGGAACCATTCAGGTGTGTTTGGAATGTCTCCAGAGGAGGCTCCATGCTCTCCATGGGCAGCCTGTTCCAGTGCTCTTCAACCTCAGCTTCTTTAAAGCTCTTCCTCATGCTGAGGTGGAACTTGTTGTATCTTTGCTTATGGCCAGTAGTCCTTGTCCTGTCACTGGGCAAATAACTTCTGCAAACCAGCCCAGCTGCCGCCACAGCCAGACCCAGGGTGCTCTCCACTGTATATGTGTCCATCTGTCTTCTTCACCTTTGCTCCACGTGCAGCACTTGGCCAAGGGTTCCTTGCACGGAAATCTGTTGCTGGAATAACACACCTTAGGACCTGTAAACTTCAGATAGTCCTGGATTAATGTACATGTCCAAATACAGCCCATTTCCCAACCCAGACTTCTAAAGTCTGGAGACTGAATTTGGAATGCAAATTTTTAGGTGGATTGCTAGTTTTGCCACAGTGTAGGGAAACAGGGTTAGGAAACTTTTGCTTCCATTTTTGTTTCTCTCCTGGAATCTGGTGAGCTGGTAGACTCTAGTGCATGTTTATATGTAAAATAAAACAACAAAGCCATAGCACTCTGAACAAAGCAGCAGTTTCCCAGTACCTTCCATGAAAAGACTGAGATCCAAAAAGATGAGTTAGCTTCAGGACACATGCTTAAGACTGCCACAGTGACCTCTTCCATGATGAGACAGCTCTTTAGCTGGCTACGGTCGTTTTTGCAGGGATTTTTAATTTCAGTTTGTGCTTATTTCTACATTTTTGGTTTAAACCAGTTGTTCAGATACAAGTGAATGCAGCCACGTATTGTAAATTGTACCGACTCGGCACTTGGAAGTGTGCAAAAAGTTGTGATTGACTGGCAGTTGGTGAAGAAAAATTCATGTCAAAACCAGTACAGAATGCACATCATAGAGAAGCACAAAATCTTGTTTAACTTAGTTGCCTTGCTCTCCTGTAATTTTGTTTTCCTTGTCAGATAAATGCTAGGGTTTTTTGAATATAATATGAGGACCTGGAGTAAGCAAAATGACCTCCACTTTCAACCAGCTTTATTAACTGATCCATTATAAACAGGAAGACAAGGTCCATTTGGTTTTTTCAGATTTATAAGTATATGTTCTATGGTTTGTCACTGATGAATTCTGATTCGTCAATTTTTCATCAAGTGCCTTAAAGTCAAAGAAGGGAAACATTGTGAGGACAGAAATTGTCCTACAATTGATTCCTACATTGTTTGCAGATGCTGCTAAACTGGCAAAGAAAGTGGAGCACACCCTCCAACTTCAGCAGCTCATTTTGGTAAACTACAGATCATTAAGTGTGAAAAACAAAAGCAGGACAGAACAGACTGTGTAGAGATAAGCATCTTTGAACCAGTATCAAGGCTTGTGGAAAGGGGCAGATGTTCTCAAGACTTCTGAGAGATGATCTTCTCGGTTTCTCTAATGAATATCTGGTAGATAGACAGTCCATTACAACTGAGATAGTACAAGAGTGCATATTTGCATAGGATTGCTTGATGACTTGATAACTTGACTTAGCTTTGAAGAATTTTGAAATGCAAAATTTCCATGTTTCACTATAGCAGCATATTAGCTTTGCAATTTTTTTTTTTTTTTAAAGAACAAAAATCTCAAGGCCACTTTCTCTGAAAAGGCATTAATTTCATGGAGCTGCACTGGCACCTCCTTTTTATTTCAACTGAAGCTACAATTTAGACTTGTCTTGGACCTCATAGTAATTACAACATCAACAAAACAAATTCTGACTGTTCCTTAAACTGCTGCAAAGGGCTGGATGCTACCCCAGACAGCTGATATCCAAAAGATATTTATTTCTGGAGCAATATGCTTCTAATTTGCCTGTCTCCTCCTATCCCCTCCATTTGTATTATTTGTAGGTTATGGAGCTCCCGAAGTTACGGTGCCTTGCTGAAGCTTTCGTAAGTCATGTGTGCTGCTCACATCTGTGCTTTGGATCCCCGTGCACAAGTGACTGAGTGCTGTCAGCCAAGCGCTGACAGCCGGTTTTATTCTTTTTATACAGGCATCAGTGAAGAGTAATGGTGCAACTAAAATGTTTGGTAATGACTGCCTGATATGAGGCCTGACAGTATGCGGGTCCTGTGAGTTTCCTCTGTTATTTTGTCCTAGTATATGCTTTGGGTCGAAGGATGGGGATAGCTGCCGATGCACGGCTCCCAAGCCTCTCGCACAGCCCGAAGCCCCTCCTGGCAGGGGCCCCGTCCTTCCGCGCCGTCCCGCCCCTTCCGCCGCCGCCCGCCGGCGCTGCCGCCGCCGCTTCCGGACGGGGGATGGGGGGTGGCGGTGGCCGCCGCCGCCGCCGAGGAGAGGCACGGGCAGAGGCAGAGGGAGGGCGCGGAGGAGCCGCTGCCGCAGCGCCCGGAGCCGGCGCGGCGGCACCGCCACTCGGCGGCAGGTGAGGCGGGGCGAGCTGCTGACCCCTTCCCGGGGACCCTTGCCGGGGACCCCTCCTTCCCGCGGGGCCGCCCCGCAGGTGGGAGCCCGCCGGGTCCCCGTCGCTGCCCCCGCTGCGGCGTGAGCCCCCAGGGTGCGGGCGGGCCCCGCGGCTCTCGGGGGAAAGGGCTGCCTCGCCGAGGAGGCTGTGAGGGAGAACAGCTTCGCCTACCGGGGGGAAGACTAGCCCGCCGTGCTGTGTGTGCGTGCTAAAATCCGCTCCGCCGTAATTACCGCGCCCGCCCGGCCCGGGACATCTGCCCAGCGTGAGCGCCCGGCCCGGGAGCGCTGCGGCGATGTCCGGGCTGAAGGCGTCAGCGCTTGTGCCCGGCTGTGCCGCTTTCGGGCTGAACTTCGTCAGCCTCGTGAGGAGAGGCGTGTGGAGGTGTGGGACGGGGACCGAGCGGGGATGGGGCTGGCACCGGGAGCTCGGGGCCTGCGGGCACTGTGCGCTTTTGTTGTGGGGCCTGGGGCAAAGGGGACCCGTGTGGTGTCTGAGTCCCGCCTCAGCCTCCACAGCAAACAGATCGTTCCTGGAAAAGATGCTTTGTGTCAGTTTTACAGTCAGATAACCAAACACTTGTACCGGGTCCAAATAGATACCCTTATTATTTGTTAAATCGGTGTGTTTTCTGAGGACAAAGTGTTCCGTTTTGAATAAAAATGCTGTTGAGTGTGTAGGATTTGATTATTAACAAGGTAATATGAAACAGTGCTGCTGCTGGTTTGCATGGGTGCTCCTCGAGCTTCAGGGTTAAATGGTGGGGTCTGCCTGTGGGGGGAGTGTGTTTGTGCAAGTTTAGGGCCTGGGCATAAAGAAGTTGAAGCTACTGGAACTGTTATCCACTCAGTCTCTTTGATCTATATTAGATGCATTATGTGGCCTTGGACCATTCACCTAATCATTGCTGATTGCTATTAAAAAACCCCCAACACTTCAAAAAGGTAGGTTTTCCCAGCTACCTAAGTTAATGGAAGAGGCAAATGAGAGGTAGTGTTAACGTTTGTAATAAGTAGAAGTGGTCTCATGGTTTTATATTTGAGGCTTCACGACAATTACTCTGTGTTGTAAGGACTTGATGGAAGATTCCACTTGGCTAAGGTCTGCTCTATCTCCACAGAGCTCCCTCGTGCAGCTGGACACGGTGTCTGTGCCCCCTCCACAGAGCAGCTGATCATGCTGTGCTCTGGAGTGGCAAGAGTTCAGAAGACATTTCCTGGCATTTAAGCGCCCCTCCTGTTTGGTAGGGGGTGCCTCTTGCTGGATATCAGAGGTAAGGAAAGACCTCTGTCTTCATCTTCCTTTTGCTTTCTGTGATGTAGAAGAAAGGTGGAACTAACCTGCAGGATTAGTGTGAAGTGATTTTTATACCAAGTGAAAGGAATTTTTGGAAGTTTTTGTTGTGTAAGTTCTGCTTAGATGTGAAGAAAATGTTCTGTAGACTTTTAAAGCACAAGAATTGTAAAATACCTTGTTTGCTCTTCTACGTGATATTCTTCTCACTGGCTGGTTGGGTATTTATTTTAGTAGGATACTATATAAGATACAGGCTGGCCTAGGAATTGTAATCTTTTGGGTTGCATAGTGTCCCTTTTCTTTGTACAGAGCTTGCTTTTGCAGCCCACTTAGCTGCTTGAGATCCACTAACCATATTACATTGTGTGTGTTTGATAATCACATACCTTTTAGAAGTTCTTTATTTCTTACTTACTTTAATGCATGTAAAATGAAGAAGGCTATTAGATTTTCACTATGCCAGAAAGATCAGATTGTAAATAGTTGTTGAAACACAGTTTTACTTCAGATATTGTTCTGGTTTTCATTTGATTGGAGAATTTGTTCATGTTTTCCCCTTTTTTCCATTGTAAGATGGGGTTGTGGGAAGAGAAGGGGAGAAGGAGACTTGAGTTGTTACTCCTAAGCTGTATAGGGATAAAGAGCAGCCAACGTTCTGTTACAGGAGGGATACACTACTTGAAACTGGAAGAAAAATACACGACACCTGATATTTAGCATGTAAAATGTTCAAGAACTTAGTCAAATAGTAATGAAATACTGTGAATCACATCCTTAGATAAGTGGTGGAGTACTTGATCAGTTGTTTAAAAGTCACTTGTGTATGCCTTGAATGATGGCAGTAGGATAAAAGTTTGTTTTGTTAGCTAGTTAGTAGATTAGGAGTTGAGCTGCTCTTAGTGGTCACTTGAGTATAATACAACCTGTTTGTCCTAATGAGGTGTAAGAGTAAGGGAGCAATATGTATTCTGTTTATTTTGATGCAATATGTAACTGTACTTGGTTCTTAAGACAAACATGTTTAAGTTTCAGGACTTTCTGTAGTAGCTGCTGTCAGACTTGCATGCAGGTGTCTCAACAGAAAGACTCTGCTAAGAATGTAGAGCTAATATTTGATACACAAGCAGCACTTCAATAAATAACTGTCCAAAAGCTCATCTTCCTTGACGGCTTAAAACCTAAGACTAAACTAGTGTTACTGTGAGTTTTTTTATCTTACCTTCATGCATAGCACTAAGACCTTTGAGCACAGTTAAGCTACTGCTGATCATCTCACTCACGATACCAAAGTCACTAATTAAACTTTAATGCAAGTTTTATAGTAATATTTATGCATTTGAAATGATTGTACTCTTGCTTCAGGAAAATACCATTTTTGTCTCATGGTGGGCATTGTGCTGTGTTTGATCAAATTTATATGTAGTATGGTAGCAATTGTATTTAAAAACTTGAAAAATCATGTATTGTTGTTGCATGTGTTCTTTTTGTCTTTCTGCTTACAAGATAGCTACTGTATTATTGTATGTATCTGGTGGCATTTAGAAGGTAAGGACAAAGTCACTGCATGCTATATGGCAGTGGAGTCTCTGGTGCTATTTGCTTTAAATAAGCACTGCAGAATTCAGAGTTTCCAGGAAGAACAGGTGACAAGCTTCTCATGTAAGTCAGAGTCAGCAGAGTAGCTGAGCCTTGTGCTGCATAACAAGGCAGTGCTGTGTGTTCTTTTTCCAGCACAGCATTACTAAGTTGGTGTGTGACAGTAGCCTTATTATTGCAGGCTGGCTCAGCACATGTTTTTGTGTAGCTTTTTTGTGCTGGGGAGCCAAGGCCACTAACATGGGCCTTGCCCACATGGGCAAAGCAGCAGCCTTTGCAGGGAACAACCTCTCCCCTGAGGTGTGGGATGTGTTCCTAAGCCAACAGACCCAGCGAAGGAGGGGCTGAGTTGGAATGGCCTGCATTCAAACTGCAGCTTGAAACCTCCACACAGAAATGTAGGTTAAATCACTCGAGATCTGATATGTCTTCAGCATCCTTCCTAAAATTCCTCTCAAGGATGGTGGGAGTTGAATCTAGGGGGAGTAATCAAAGGGCAAGGCTCTATCAAGTACTTGAGGGCAGGTGGTAAAGCAATAATGGTGCTAGTAGAGATTTTGCTTGTGTGTCTGGAATAAACAAAACCAGTCAGCACTCTGCTAACTGCTGCAGACCTAACTAGGTTGTTTAACTCTTCAGCTATCACTCAGCTCTAATCAAATTTGCAGCCTAATGTTTCTGTGATATTAATGCTATTTTTCTTTGGCTAGAGTAGTGATAAGCAAATTCAACTTCCCACATATTTACCTCAATATGCAGTTTCAATGTCTGCAAGCTAGGAAAGTTTGGGAATTAATGGTTGACTGGCAGAGATTCAGTAGATGGGAACATGATAGAATCGTGGTCAATCATGTTGAGGGAGGTCAATTCTCTCTATATATATTTCTAGGAAATTTTGCTATCAGCTAGGATATACTCAGCCTCTCAGAGGCATCTTATTTCTTGAAATGCCACAGGCTGATTGTAGGAATGTTTATGGCTCACAAAGTTATGTTTTTCTTTTAAAAAGGAAATACATACACAGATGCAGTTCATATGCATTGTGTTCAGTTAATTAAAAGGCTGGTACAAGAAAATGGGGCATAAAATACATACTGTTGACAGACTTGCTAAGTACCAGGAAAATAATCAACTAACTAGCTACAGACATTGCTGATGTCAGGTGAAAAGTATATTTTGCCCTCTGACGCTTAAGTCTGTGCTTACTTTGTGTTACTCATGTGTGTTATTCATCATTAAATAATGTTACCCATTATTTGGTTTCAGTGATAAAACTAGTAACATGGAAGGCAAAGTAGTTGCCAGAGCTGTTTCCTTTCAGAAGACAGGTGCAGTTATCTAGGGGACTTGGGCTCTGCTGCATTATTCTTACGTGGCAGTCTAGTGGTGTAAAAGTTATGCAGCATTCTTCAGCTTTAAAAATGAGCAGGAGCAGTTGCACACAGGGATCTGTACTGTATGTATTCCAGGTGTTATGATTACTAGGGAAAGTGTCTTTTACCCTTTAAACCACAAAAGTGTCACCAATTGAGTAGTCTGAAAGGGAAGGCAGTTTCAGGGTTTAAGAAGTTGCTTTGTCACAAAAAAACCGAGTTTAACTGTTGCTGTTGAGATGAAATTATCTACCTGCTCTGTGTAATGTTCTAAATTTGTGTTTTGTGGTAATTTCTTTGTCTTTTCCAGTTGGTTAAGTGTCTTGTTGACAGCGTTTAAAAACAGAGCAGGTCCTATCAGTTGCATCTTGAGGTTAATGTAGACTTTATCCCAGGTCCAGCCCATAGTGAACTTTGATGGGTGTGCTCATTCAGTGTTGTAAGGTTACTTTTATTGCACATTTGGTAAGGGTTGATTTTTATTCTGGCAATGCCAGGTGAAGGAAAACTAGGCTGCTCTTAGGCTACTTGACTTGTGACAAATGAATAGAATTCTCTTAGGTTAGGGACAGTTTCCTGCCTTTGTCCTCAGAAGTTGCTTTGGTTAGAAGACAATATCAGTAAGTTGAGTGTATTTGTGGTGGTGAGTTTACATTCACTGCTTTTAGAAAACTTGTGATGATTTACTATGTTATAAAACTCACTGTCATTAACAACTCTTTTTTTCAGTATTTTGTCTGTATTTCTGAGTAAAGAAAATTGGAAGTTTAGATAAGCAACTCAAGTTTGTTTATTTTTACTGGATGTTTTGGATTTAGTATAAGAGCAACGTTGATAATACAGTCATGTTTTAGTTGTTGTTTAGTGGTACTGACCCTAAGTCAAGGAGTTTTTGGTTTCTCCTGCTCTGCCAGCAAGGAGGAGCAGAAGAAGCTGGTAGAGACACAGCCAGGACAGCTGACCTGAACCTGGCCAAAGGAATGTTCCATACCATGGAATGCCCTGCTTGGTATAAATATGGAGGGGGGAGGTTGGCGGGAGGGGCTGACCACTGCTGGGGGAACTGGCTGGGCAAAGGTGAGCAGGTGCTGAGCACCTGTAATGTGCAACACTTGTCTTTCTTGGCTGTTGTTCTTCTCTCTTTTTTTAAATTTCCACTGTTATTATTACTGTATTTTTCTTTATTACAATTATTAAACTGTTCCTATCTCAACCCCTTGGGTTTACCTTTTTACAGTTCTCCCTCCATCCCACTGCAGGGGGAGTGGGCCAGGGGCAGTGAGTGGGAGTGAGTGAGTGACTAAATAACTCCTATTGTCATCAGGGAATAAACAGCAAGCCTGGAGTAAAGTAAAAATATGTAGTACAAAAAAGGTCAATTAACTGATGATTATTGAAAATTGAATGTCATAATTTATTTTATTAGCTGTGACCAAAATAATTATTACAGTTATTTTTGAGCTACACTTTCAAAAATAGTAAGACAACATAAAAATGAGAAAATACCCTTTTATTTGGAGAAGTAAGTGTATATTATATGCAGTATTCTAGTAGTTTTTGTTTTTTTGGGGGGGGGCAACTATTTTAACTATCAAGGTATTAAAGCTTATATACTTATTGACTGTATATGAGGTATTGAGAAATTTTAGCAATGAATTAAGTACATGTGGTTAATACACAATCAAGTCCTGAGAGAATATCTTCAGAAGTATCATACCCTTAATTATTTTAGAAGGGCAAGTGTGATTTGTGCGCTCACTTTTCTTCTAAAATATTACTTTTGCACTGCTGAGGGATCTCATGTGGCAAATTGAATCTTCTCTGATATAGTATAAAACAGTTTGTGGTTCTGTTGGATGAAAGGCAGAGGAAAAAGTTGTGTCCAATATCTGTATTAAGAAGTACTGTACCTCTTTAAAAAAGAAGTGAGAAGGAAAGAGGTTCTGGTTTTGGAAGAGCTGTGCTCCTGAAAAAGATGCAGAACTGTGCTGAATATTCATGATGGGTTTGAGTACCAGTTTACTATAGACAGAAGTTAAATAATAGATTAAATACACTGTTTCCTTGCTTTCATTCTGAAAGCCTTGAATGATGTATGTGGCAGGAGTGTATTGTAGTGCCTTGTATTTTCTGAGATTTGGTTGGCATGATTGAAGCATTTTAGTTAATTAGACTGTTTTTTTCAAGTACAAAAGAGCTGTGAAATTGTAGCTGTTTCTTAGATGGTAGCTGTACATGAGCCACTAAATATAAATTATGCACAAATCCATTCTCTACTGCTGTGGGTCTTCAATATTGCATAAATGTTTTAGTACTTTTACTTCACTGGTAGCCTTTCAAAGTTTTATCATGTGTTCCACATTATGTCCTGTGGTTAATTTTTTCCCTGGTTGTTGTTCTGGTGACTTGTCACCACTGTGTGACTAAAATGTTGCTGAGCTGTCTCTTGTTCTTTCAGGCAATATTCTAGAGTCAAGAACAGAATTATTGAGAAATCTGTATGAAGAGAATACATCTCTTCTGGTTTTGGTGTGTTACTATGTTATCTACTAGCACACCAATTTTAAAAATGCTTTGAAGCTTAAGTCAATGCTTCATTTCTAGTAATGTTATTTTTGAAAGCTGAGTATTTTAAAGGACTCACAATTCAGTAAGTATCTATTTTAATTACTGAGATCAAACAACGATAGGATGGTTGTACCACCAACACAGAACTAAGATACTTCAGCTCAATACTGTTGCAGGTATCTAGACTTGGGTTTACTTGGAAGGAGTGGGGGAATGTCATGTCATCAGGGCTTCAGTATGTATTTTATAACAGTGGGATATATTGGACTGTATTGAAATGTGTTACTTGAGCTACAATTCAGTTTTGTGTTTGCTGGCTATACTGACTTCCTTGCGTAGTTGATGAACTGCAAACAGTGGAAAAGTCTAATGATTAAGCTGGTATTTAAAGAGTAGTATTTGATTTTCATTGCCTAATGTAATTAACAAAGTGGGATTTATTTATTTATAATAAAATTAGAACAGTATACTGGATACATCTATGAAATATTCTGTTTCTTGAAAACTTTAGATTTCTATTTAGGAGAAAATGAGATAATCTTAATTTAGTTTTTCTTGTGTAATTTTTTTTTTAAATATTATTTACCATAGAAACTAGGTCTGGTTTTTTAGCTATCTCTTATGTAAAAAGTGTTGGGCTAATTAAGCATCTAAAACTGCAGGACAGACACTGGCATTTCAGTCCTCTGTTAAACACTGTGGTGTTGTGTCTCTCGGCTGTGCAGCAGGTCAGTGTGACTGGCGGATAAAGGGCAGGATGGCAGGCAGTAGCCAGCTCTGCATTCGACGTTGGACTACCAAGAACGTGGCCAAGTGGCTGAAGGAAGAAGGCTTCTGTGAATATGTGGATCTTTTGTGCAACAGACACAGGCTAGATGGGATTACCCTGCTGACACTTACTGAGTATGACCTGCGGTCCCCTCCTCTGGAAATCAAAATCTTGGGGGATATCAAGAGGCTGATGTTGTCCATACGCAAACTGCAGAAGCAGCATATTGACGTCCTGGAAGAGCTGGGTTACACCAGTGATGGTCACGCCGGCACAGTGTGCCCAGCTGGTTCACTGCAGGGGGCAGACTGGTTTTGTAATGGGGAAGTACCTCGGGACTATGATGGACCAATTACTGACTTGAATGGTGATCAGTATCAATATGCAAATGGAAAAAACAAACATGCCACACGAAGACTGGACCCAGAGTACTGGAAGACAGTTTTAAGTTGTGTGTATGTCTTCATAGTGTTTGGCTTTACCTCATTTGTTATGGTGATAGTACACGAGCGAGTACCTGACATGCAAACATATCCGCCTCTGCCAGACATATTTCTAGATAGGTAAGAAATTTTCTTTCTAAACAAAATAGTGATGTGATGTTTAAGACATAGGCTGTCTTTTCTCTGTTTTCAAAGTTTCATGTGCTCTACAGGAAGGTTTCATATACTCTAGAAGAAAGTTTCATGTGCTCTAGAAGATCCCTCTGCAAAACAGTAATAAGAGTCTAGTAAATCCTACTAAGATGGAAATGCAGATCAGTTAGATGCAGAGATTTAATTTTAGCGGAAAATAAATTGAGGTGTTTTTCTACCTAGTTTTACATCTTAAACTCTTTACAACACTGTAATTACTTTGTCCATCCTTGCATTTTAGTAGAAAGCATGATGGTCAGCTGGCATAGATATGCAAACATATGCATTTTCTGAAATCCAGTTCCTGCTATGAAGCTTAACATGTCTTGATATTAAAAAAACCCCAAAACTTTGGATGAAGAAATATTTTAATCTGTGAGTGAGCAAGGAAATTGAAAGGGAACAGCATTGGTACTGTATTTTTATTGTCTTCCTGCTGTCAGCATGCTGAAGATGGTCTAGGGAAACTCTGAAGTAGAATGAAAAGACCAGCATGTCTTTTAACAGGGTACTTGACCACTGTTGTGACCTGTTCATTTTTTTAAAGAAAATATTTCACTTCAGGCAAAGAAGAGACACAATGGCAAAGGTCAAATTCTGGCCATTGACAACAGGTTTAACAGAGGATAAATGTTCCCTTTGAGCAAGTGCACTTGCACCATGGAGAATTTAACTGCCTAGAGAGTTTTAAAAGATGAGCTAAACTTAAAAAGTTCAGCCTTTGTGATCTTGTTCCTGCCAGTAATTTCCATTTTCATTAATGGCTCTCAATAAGTCAGTAAGACTCTAATCTTTTGAGTAAGTGTGCAGAATCCCCCATAAATTTATATCTAACTCATCAAGGACAGACCACATCCAGCAGAGTGGAAGAGGGGAGAGAGAACAGGAGCTGTGGCATTAGTAGATTTTGTTCCCAGAGTGCTACCAGGGTATTGAGTGCACAGGAGGATGAGGGAGGCCAGAAAGCAGCAGCTCACAAAACAATGAGAGGGGATTACTACAAAGCTCATCTTTGAGCAGTGCTTTGCTTCCCTTTTGTATCGGGGAAGCACAAAATTATGAGGAGCAGCCTCTCTTGAAATCTGTTGATCTATATTTTGGTGACCAAAGAGTGGAAATTGTTACTGGTGCCTTATGTGTACTAGAAGATCTTTTGACAGGGAAGGCTGCAAGGTTTTCATGTAGTGATTATCACTGAGGCTTTGAAAGCAATTTGTATTTTCCCTGATACTTTTCTGTGCAGTTCTGCATCATTACAAATATTTAAGGTTTTTGGCCTCGCAGCATTTAATTCATTGCATTGACGTGGCATTCTTGCAAGCATAAGCAGCATAATTGACATGATGCAAGTTTTTGTCAGAATGAAAAAGGTTGTGAAACAATAGCAGAGGAACACATCCTGTTAGTAAGTCACATGTAGATTAGAGCATACTAGAGATTTTCCCTGACTTAGTGAATTCTGTGTAAACTGGAAGCACATTATGAGGAAGGAGATAATGTAATTGAATAGCTTTCCAATTCTATTTCATTCAGTCTAACAAAAAAGAATTTTTGTCTGTAGTTTATACTATTGTCAGATGAATGCAAATTAGTTTTGCTATTAGAACTTCACATGCCCTTATTTTCAATACTGAGACTAGGAAAAAATTAAGCCTTTGTATTAACTTTCTTGCTTTGTCCTTTTTTTTTTAAGCGTCCCTAGAATACCATGGGCTTTTGCTATGACTGAAGTATGTGGTGTAATTCTTTGCTACATTTGGCTCTTGGTACTTCTGCTTCACAAACACAGGTAGATTTTATAAAATCCAAATAAGCTGGTACTTCGATGCAGAGAAAAGACCATAACAAGAATTTATGATGATTGTTTAAAAATTCCCATTCTGTAAGAATATTAAACTTCTAGTTAACTTCTAGCATGTCTCTGTTAAAATGGATTAGGGAGGATTTAATGAAGAATGATGGCTTGTGAATCTTTCAAAGGAGTAATCTGAATTTCCTTTTCTTCCATATTTATAAGTAATTTCCTTCAGAACATAGGTATTTCAGAGAGTAGTCAGTATATACACTCATGCTATAACAGTTTTGTGTATAAGAAAGTGCCACAAGAATGAATTTCCACAGGATGTCTGAGCCAGCCTGGCAGTTTGCTTTCACTAAGGGATATGTGTGCATATTTTAAGTTAAATTTTCACTGGTTCATTGATTTTTATCCGTTTGCCAACAGAAGGTATGAGTGCCAAAGCTAGCACAAGAGTAGCTGCAGAGGTGGAGCTGTACCTTTTGGTGACAGTAAGCTGGCTACAGTGTCTCACCCTGTCACATGGAACTATATTTTTACAGTACTACTTAACTTAAAAAAAAAAAAAGTTGTGAAACTTGGCAGTGATGATGACAGGACTTAATGGGATTAAGTTGGGGTGAGGTGAAATGTTTTTATGATAACTTCCCTGATCTCAGTTCCTGTGTACTTTTCCCAGATCCATACTTCTGCGCAGGCTGTGCAGCCTCATGGGGACAGTATTTCTCTTACGTTGCATTACAATGTTTGTTACCTCACTCTCGGTGCCAGGCCAGCACTTGCAGTGTACTGGAAAGGTAAAAATGCTTTAAATTATTTTTCCTGTTTCCTTTTGCAAAAAAATACTTGATGAAGATTGTTGTGACCATAGTGTTAGATGTGTGTTTTTAAAAAACATCGTGTTTCTCTCCTGTTTCCTTGCCCTTGCATTAATTACCATAGGCAGGCAAACATCCCTAGGGGTCTTAGAAGCACTTGCCACTCTGGAGAGTATATGGTTATTTGGGGAAGGCTGTTCAGAATGCTTCACACTGTACAGCAGAGAGAGTATGTCAAAGAGGTGTGTGCACTTCAGCTACTAACTTCATGAAGAGACTGAAAGGAAACTAATTGCTTCTTTGTCTTGTTGGTTGCATGGTTTTGGGGAAAAAAACCCCAACAAACTATTATTATTTCACCCCTTCTCATAAGGGACATTCCTGAGAACATGAAGTTTTTATGGTTTCATCCTAACTTTTTGTTAGGAGAGGTTTGAGCTGGACAAATGGAAAGCTTGATAATGACACAATTTGGGAGGCTGAATATGTTCAAAAAAAGGTGGCAGGGTCTGTGGGTAAATCACTTAGAACAAAATACTTGCTCTAAATTGCAGTATTCATAAGAGGTATGATGAATACAATTAGTAATTGTAGTTACTAATGTGACTCATTCCCACGGTGAAATCCAAAGATGGACTAACCTGCATTTTAATAAATGACACAGCATGATAAATGGTATTAAACAAACATAGTGCAGTACAGCTAACTTTAGGGACATACTGTTTGGGCAGTGGAGTTGGAACTTAGTAAAGGTTAATATCCCTGTTTTTCAGTTGTATGGCAACGTTTGGGCAAAACTCCAGCGGGCATTTGCAATATGGAGTGGCTTTGGAATGACTCTGACCGGGGTACATACATGTGGAGATTATATGTTCAGTGGTCACACAGTCGTCCTGACCATGCTCAACTTCTTTGTCACAGAATGTAAGTACAGAGTGTCAATACTCAAATGTCCTTCAGAGTTCGTACAGAGGTGTGTGAATGTAAACATTTGAATGTCCTTAAGTATTAAGAATATCTGCTCCTTGACCTTCTCAAGAAGTTCAAAGTGTAACATTTAAGTAAATACAAATTCCGATCGCTGTGCTCTTTCTCAGGTTTGTGACAGTCAAGTCACAGCCAGGAAAGGAACACCACCTCCTTGAATGGGGGGGATGAATAAGGCACTTTTCAATGAACATGTGAGCCAAAAAATTAGAAAGCCTTTCTGGCTTGCTACTGGGAGAATACTTGGGAAGATATTTAGGATTGTCTGTTACTAGTCCCTTCCCTAGAGACCTGCCACTGACTCCTGTCATCCAAAATACCTGGCGAGGTTTCCATATGTTTAGTATAATCCACGAAGCCAAACACCAAACCCCATAATGATTGAGAGTGTGAAACAGTAGTACCCTTCTGTAAATACCAACAGTATTTGATACATGTTACAGCAAGTAAAGATAATTATTTTGGGTTCAACTATGATGTAATGACTGCAATAACAGTAATGTAGCTTTCATTACATCTTCCTTCGTATAACATTGAAAAGACATGATTTTCATTAAAAGAAGTTGGTTGAACAAAGAATTCTGCTTTGCAGGGTGCTAAACCATTTAAGGATGCCCTTGTTAATCCAAAAATGCATTTGTAAATGAAGTTATGAAGTGATAGACATATACAACTTGCGTGGTTGCTTTTGTTGGATTTATTGGACCTGCATACAATATTTCCGAATGAAGAGAGTAACTTCATCTCATTTATGGATAAAAAATCTGTATAAAAACTTGGAATGTCTATCTAGACCTGCATTTTGAGACAGTCAAGGTTAATGGCTTTCTGTTTTCTTCTAGATACACCAAGGAGCTGGAACTTCTTGCACACCTTGTCCTGGGTCCTGAATCTCTTTGGAATCTTCTTCATTTTGGCTGCACATGAACATTATTCTATAGATGTCTTCATTGCCTTTTACATCACTACAAGACTCTTTTTGTATTACCATACATTGGCTAATACTAGAGCATATCAACAGAGTAGGAGGGCAAGGATATGGTTTCCAATGTTTTCTTTTTTTGAATGCAATGTTAATGGTACTGTTCCCAATGAGTATTGCTGGCCCTTTTCAAAACCTACTATACTAAAAAGATTAATTGGTTGAAGACTGTGTGGTTCAGTTCAGATTTTTATGAAGCATTATGACTAAGATCCTACAAGGCTAGCTACAAGGAGGAAGTCAAGTAACATTTTTCAAACTATGATCTCCTCCTTGCTTTGTTTTTTGGATTCTTAGCCATAAAATGGGGTTCCCATAATTTACAGGGATGTGTTTTGTTTTCTCCTTGTGAAAATAGAAAACAATGCAGGGATGGGTAAAGGCTATCAGTGAAGCACGAATATAAACCAGAATACTGTTACCCTGGGTAAGGTTCTGTGTGAATGTTTATGGAACATTAACCTCAAATATGTACTGAATATAACACACCCTTTACAGTTCCAGATAATCTTTGTTACCTGAGTGCCAGCTTTTACATATACTGACAAAAAAATGAGAACTTAATGAATCCTTTCTTTGGAAGCAGTCACAAATCTAAATTTTAAAACAAACTGTGTATATTTAAAGATGAAGGAGGTCTGTGTCATAGTGAAGACAGCAGTATAGGTCCTTGCTGAGAGGGTGTCTTAACTGTTAAATTACAAGTCTTGGCAGTGTAAATGGTCTGCATACAGGTTGCCAAAAATGAAAGTCTGCCTTGTGGCTGTGCAGTGATGATATTTTTTTTTTTAATGAGAACTTACTTAGTCTAGTCTATCAGTTGTCTGTATGGTTGTTCTAGCACTTGAAAGTTTTCCCTTTTGTGTTTAAATGAGGTAAAGTGGAACATCCACTGAAAGTGAACTTAGCTTTAGTGAGTTTAAAGCCACAAAGTAACTTTTGTGTGATCTTAATTGCTTCTTACCCAAACCCATGCATGCCTTTCAGGAGCAGTTCTTCAACATTGGAAAAACAGAACAGTTGTCTTCGTGTATCTTACTGTCCTGTAAATGGATGGGAAAAATGCATGTAGTAACTCTTTCAGGAATAGTAATAATAGTGAGTGTTGGAAATAGTGCTCATGTTGATGTATGTTTTAGCACTCTGGTGTCAACAATATGGTGAATATCTCTGGATATATATATGCACAGTATATTTGGTTATATATATAAACACACAATATATGTTTTTCTAACAACTATGAAAAGATGCTAGTTCTTAAATTAAGTTGCTCATTTACTCCACTGAAAGATACCATAAACAGTTGAGTTTCTCTTGTTGAAAAAACCAAACCACAACCTACAACAAAACATCCCCCAAAGCCTCAAACCAACACTCCGTGTCCATAATGCATGGGCAGGGTCCCACAAGGGTCAGTGATCTCTTAGGCAGTGGATTGTAAGGGGACAATACTAATGTTGTCTGTAGAACCTTGAAATTAGATTTGTGCTAAATGAAAACTGGTAGGTACAAGGTACAAAATCATAAAAATGGCATGGACCTTTTTTATTTGATTATTGCAGCTTCAGATGTGCAAATACAGTGTAAGTCAGCTTTAGAAGGTTACACAAAGCATTTTCAGCTTGGTACCAGCTGACTTAATGGGCACTGTGTACTTGTGTGTGCATGGAAATGAATCCATTTGGAATTTGCAAGATTTGTGTTTGGAGGCTTGTAACCTACTGTGGGCTACTCCTTGCTGTATTGTGTTCCTTTTATAAACCTTGATTGTACTAACTCGACTACCTTACACTCTTCGTAGTATATTACTTTTGTAACTTAATTTAGCTCCTATTCCACAGAAGAATTATGCATCTTGGAGTATCTCTGCCAACTGTAATGAGCACATGTACACTGTTCTATTCCAGAGATTTTTATATTTGTAACATTCCAATTTTTTAGCAAAATTGCAGGTTTAATACTATATTGTTCAATCTGCCATAGCCTGATGGCTTTTGCCATCCAAATTGGGGAAGTATGCTTACACTTAAAAAAAAAAAGGGGGAAAATATTCTGAAAGATTTAAAGACTTGCCATTTGCTGCTCCTAACTTTCTGATTTCAGAAAGGCAATTTGAACATTCCTCTTGAGACTTTATAATGAAAGAGTTCTATTTGTTAACTTATATTTGCCTTTGCAATGCACACAGTTATGAATGCTGTTTTTCTAAACTCTAGGAAACACCTGTTCTCAGGATGTGCAGGATTGTAATCTGAGTTGTGGAGAGGTATGCAATTAAACTTGCAAAGCTGTTGATTCTGAGAATAACCATTTGAGTGGTAACTGGCATAACTGCATCTAAACTGAAATGCTGTTTTACGACTTAGACATGCAGAATTTTCAAGTACAGCCCAGTGTAACAATGTTTACATAAAGTAAAGCTATCATTTCAATATTTTTATTTTTGTAGTGAAGTTCATATACATTGAAACATAAGGATTCTTTATTCTAATTTAATTTCCAAATTCTGTTAAGTAAGTTGTGTTCTAAGTCAGCCTTGTTTATCACTGTTTTTTAAAATAAGCTTGTTCTTTTGTGCTGTTTCCCTTGATGCTAGATATCTAAATTCCAGAATAAGTAATATAAAATGGTTGGTTTTGTTAATGCTGGCGTGGATTAAAATATTGTCAGGGTAATTGTCCTCTGCTATTTTGGAAGTTCATTTTGTCTGACTGTAAACATGCAAGAGGAAAGCTTTAAGTTGATAGAAGACAGAAAAATGTGATCTTGCTTGCAAGAGAGCACAGGCCAGTCTGTGGAATGTATGCTTTATTGTTAATGAGATGGAAACAAGTTGCAGGTAACTGATAGGCTTAACATTTTGTACCTCCTTTTGAGTCAGTGTTTTAAAAGCATTTTGTTGCTGACAAGCCCTTTTAACTAAAAGCAGCAGAGCACCTTAGGCCTTGGATTTAATGCTTAGTATGTTCAGGGATGTCTTCCTTTATGTTCTCATGCCATCATTGCTCTCCTTTAACGTGTTGCACCTCTTTTGTGCTAAGTTGTCTTCTGTTGTCTGTGGTCTTCTGGGTGCCCACATAATCTGAATTCAGAATAATGAATTAATTACTGTGTAATGCCAGCAGGTGCAAGTGTCTCAACAACATTAGTACTACAAAGTGCACAAACCAATCAAGTAGCAAAGTCTGAGATTAGTAACCATATATACAAAAGAAGGGGAGGGTCACTTTTTTTGCTAGCTTAGCAGGTTTAGTAATGTATGAGACTTGGCAATAGGGTTGAGCTCTTCCCTATTAGTTTGAGGATATGTATGCACATACCTGCAAGGGATAGACACACAGGCTCTTCCCCCACCCTTTTTCTTTAGTTTTTTGTACCTTATGACACAGTTTTTATAATAGCTTTCCTAAACTTCTTGCCTTTAGTTTTTCATTTCTGAAAGATCCTTTAAGTGGGTTATGACATTACACCTGCACAGAATTAGACCTTCCTAGATGTGGGTTTTAACAAATTCTGATTACACTGACAAAAACTTATGGAAAGATCTTCAGGCAAGGTTCTCCAGCTGATCTTGAGCAATGCTACAGAAAGCTTCCATATATGCAAATCACCTTCATGTCCTGTGGCAAACACGATAACACTTACACAAAGTTGGTACAAAAATGTAGATAGGCCTGAAGTATTTAAATGTCCAAGACTAGCAAGAATTGGATCCCATAAGTGCACTTGTATGCTTAACTTCAAGCAAATTTCTAAATACTCTTGACTTCAATAAGTGTTACCATTTTAGTTTAAACATTCTTTTGGATAAGGCCCAGTGCAAACTGTGTGTGGTATACTGCTACAGTAATGGGAATAGGTAATGTCACTTTCTTTTTGGTTTTCTCTGATGTCTCCTGCTCCCATCACTGTAGAAGAAAACGTCCCAGTAGAATTTCAAAGAAATTGCTATTTAACTGGGTTCTGAAAGAAGAAATCTGTAACAAACCAAAAGACTGAATAAAACCTTGATAATTACCTGCTTTAAGAAGCAAGGGTCAGTTAAATGATTTGGGGAAAAAAAGTTATTTTTTGATGCAGGCACATTAAATAAGGTCATTTAGAATTACTGAAACCCTCCAAGGAGGATAAAAGCACAAGTTCTTATAATCTTCTTTTCTGTACAGCTGTATCTTGTGTAGTGCCAAAAAGAGAGTTAAAGAGGAAAGAGCTGAGCTCAGACACCAGTAAAAGTCTTTTGCAGCAATTAATACCTTCATGTTTTTTAACCATTGCCTGCATGCTTTGTGCTACACTTGTCCATTACTGTTTAGCTAGTTCTCTGATGTATGAAAGCCCACTTGGTTTTCAAACATAGGTCATGGAAATAAAACCCCAAACAGTAGGTTTTATGGACCTGGAGTGTAACAAAATAACTTAAAACAACTGTGATAGTTTTTCATCCTGTCCATGTAGTTCTTATTGAAGAGTTAGGGAGAATTTGCAGTAATCCACAGACAATACCGTTTTGTTGTTTTTTTTTTTTTTTTTTAAATAAGCATGGGTACCTTTTTAGAAATCCGACCTGTAACTTAAAAACCACCATAGTCTTGTCAAGATGGAAGTATATTTGACAGAAATCCTAGCCATGAGACAGCTTACCCTCTGAATTATTTTGTGCATGTAGACTTCGACAATAAGGATTAATTGATAGACCACTGGTTTATAAAATTATAAAATACAAGATATTTCTGATCTATCTTTGAACTAGTCACTATTCTAAGTGAAACAGTATTCCTGGGGGGAAAAAAAAGTCTTTGGAGTGAACCTACTGATGTCTTGTTCATTATATGAAGAAAACCACAAAAAAACCCTCACAACTCCTCAAACACTATGGTCTTGTGAACACTGAACCTTCCATAGAGCAATATCCTGCAGACTTACCACTTGTATCCTGACAGATTTGCAGTGAGTATTATGTACATATTCAGCAACATGCACATTTTAAAAGCCAGTTTGTAGTAAGTTTGTAAGAGCTGAAGGTGGTAAATATGGAGCACAAAACCCTGACCCATTAGCCCTGACTGTGTAGTTAGAAAGACTAACTGTAACTTAGTTTTGCTCTTTCAATTCAGTTTTGTCAAAAAAAGGAGAAATTTTGTGAAATTTGAGAAACCACGAACTGAATTGTACATGATACTTAACATAATAAGGATGTAGAAACATGGCTTTTCACACTGCAGTTACTTCAATTTTGTCCTGAGAAAATAGTGTTATCTAATAATGGCTAGAAGGTATGCCAGTGAAGTGTAGAATTCTGTAAATAAGTAAATATTGTTTTGATTCTAAACTCAGATTGAATTAATATATTGTTTTATATCTTTGTTGTGTTAAACATATTTAAAAATACTAAAATAAAATATTTGAAAGATGACAAATGCTTGATTTATTTTATGTGAAAAATGATGGCTCATTGTCTCTGTTAGCTCTGTGACTGGAAGTATTGCTGAGCATGGGGTGGTGCTGTTATGAGGTCTTGCTTCGGTACGGAGGCAAGTACTGCTGACAAAATAGAATTGGTACATTCTGTGGGAATCTGTTACAAGTATGCTGTTGTAGGACACGAAAGATGACAGACTTCAAATATTTCAGAAGGCAATAAGCATAGAAAAAAGACTTTATTATCTAATTCTTACTCTTTTATAAGGTGTTCCAATACAGACTTAACATGATTGGTGAATAGGAACAACACCTCTCTAATCTCCTTGGTTAAATAGAGAAACAGCAAAACACCATCTGGAAAAGGATTGTTTTGAGAAAGGATAGTTGTTTGCCAAGATTGTTTTAAGAAGAAGCTTTCTTGAGAAATTTTCCCTTGGGAAAAAGTTAGCAGCTGCTAACAGGCTAAAATCTCTCAGATCCAGAAATATCAAGCCCACACAAGTATGTGCATATACTTCAAATCATTTCTGGAGAAGTAACTGTTCTGGATGCAGGAATTATAGGTTTACAGCTGTGCTCTTAGGTTTGCAGCTACCTATAAGGGGTTTGCCTTTTCTTCTGGCACTGTGACAGATTCTGGTAAAATTACTGATTTTCCCTGGAGCAGGAAACAGCTGCCAAATACTAAATTCTTCTTACTGTCAAAATTGTACTGAAGTTTGATACTAGGATAGGTAATCACTGGACTATTCATAGAAATCATTTGACTTGTGCAAAATATTGACAGCCAATTTGGTAACAGTTCTGTTTTTTCCTAATAGTGTCATTGGTTTATCAAAATATTCTTTTCAAGTTCTAATGGCACAGAATGCAAGATTCGTTTTGAAAGTGGCAATGCTTTTCAAACAAGGATTCCTTATTCAATTTAAATATAAAAAAAAATCACTTTTTCCCCCCTCACTCTGCTACATGAAGTCATCAAAACTGAATCTGTCTCTTGATCACTGATAGATTCTCGAGTACTCTAATTGGAGGTTAATAGCCCTAACAAGAAAGGGGCAGAGAGGACAAGGAGACAGCAGGCAGCAAGTCTGCTTTGCTTACAATAACACTGAAGAAGGGTCTTTAGGTAATGTAGGGAATAGAAATTCATAAATATTGTGAAGAAGAGTGGAGAATGAAGCGTGTGTGGAGTACAAAAGATATTCCAGAGGTGATTGTCCACTAAGGAATCTCTGGTGTGTGAATGGAAGCACTGGAAAGGGGCTGAATAACATTAACCTGCAATTTTGCTGGATTTTGCAACTTAATTAAAAGCTGCTCATCACAAAGGCCCCTTTCAGAGTTTTTTGGTTGAAATAATTTCATGATGTTAGGGGCTTGTGGGGTATTTTTGGCAAAGCCAGACAGATAAGACTTCTGCATCCTAATGGCACTTTAGATGAGGTTTTTTTAGTATTGCAAGGAGGTTTGTAGTATTGAATCTGTACAGAACAATGACCTGATGTGACTGTTGTTTACCTAGGCCTGAAACCTGTGACACATCATAAAAACTGTTTTGTGCATGATTCTCCCAGAAATACAATGCGTGATGCAGTGCCCATCGTCCCGTGCCCCAAGGTGCATTTCATGCAAGCGAGCTGCATTTCATGCTACGGCAAAGGGAGAGCATGTCCTGCTGGTGGAGCAGGGGTGTGGCAGCGCCGTGCTCCAAAGGGCCTTTCAGAGCCACGCTTGAATTCTTTGCTCCAAGTGGCAGTTCGACCTACAAACGAGCCCAAGTTATGGTCAGAGAAGGCAGCAACAAAAACATAAAGCACAAGGTTCATTTCTGTAAAGCCACAAATGTTCTTCTGCAGTGCATCAGGCTCCAGCCAAACTAAGCTGTAGCCAGTGCTCAGATTAGGCCTGGATTCTTGCAGTCCTTCTTTTGCTTCCCAGCGGGTCCCAGTGTATGTTAGCAAGCTCTGCCTTCTCTTGAGACACTGACTAGACTATGGAGGCTGTTGCCTTAGTTCAGTTTCCTGATGAATGATTTTGAAGGTGTGCTCTCCTGCTCCCACACCAGCAAACAGCTCTGTGGCAGTGCTCAGCACCGGTGTTCCCCAAGAGGACAGCAAAATCTGTTAGCAGCTGCTTTAATGAGGGTGCCAAAAAGTGATTCAATCTGTGAGTAACAGGGTTGCAGGGTACTTGGCCAAAGGCTCTACCTCTTGTTTCTGTCCTGCCAATTAAAAAAAGCCCCCCTGGCTAATGCCAAGGGATGAAACAGCCCTACATGGGACAGGTGCAAGCTGTCAGTCAGGAGGCTGGAAATACCTAGAAATGCATCTGCTCTCCTGCAGCCTCTATGAGATGATCAAGAGGAGAGAGCAGAGGAAAAAGGAGAGTGGTTTGCAGCAGGCTTTGTTAAAGGCAGCCCTGGAGATGACTCCTTCCCAAAGGTGCTCTCTGTTTGGTTGTTCTGGCTTTCTCTTCATCAGGCTGTTTCCCAAGCTGTGGGTTGCCACAACCGAAAACCAGAGCTTTAGTAAAAGGCTGGTGTCTGCTTCTGGCAAGCTGGAACATGGAATACACTCAGGTGCTATCTCTGTTCCAGCACTGCAGAAATGCTGTGTTAATGGACTGGGATTTGGGCAGCAGGGACAGGCATGACTGAGTCAGGGCTATATTGATGTGTGCACACTGACCAGGAATGGGCTTTATATGCCAGAATTCATTTATTATCTTCCAGGAACAGTTTCCCTACAGTACAGTTACACCAGTAGCTAAATCCACAGACAGGCTTCTTCTCGGGCATTCTCTACCACATTCAAATGCACTGGAGTTAATTTCAAACCAGCTCTAGCTGGTGTGATTCACAGATGGTTCACAGCCTGTGTCATCTTCACTTTGGCTTTCCAGGGGGATGTGGACTTTATCATCTGATGGCTGTTGATATGCCCTTGCTTTTCCACATACTATTTATAAGTACAAATCCCTGTTCTGCTTTTCCTATGGCACAGAAGAACTGGCAGTGAATGATACAATAGCCCAGACCACTGCAGCACCACAGGAAGCCACAGGATCTTCCCTGCCAGCACATGGTGTGGTGAGCATGTCATCCAGAGGAAGACCATAGCCTGAGCTTACCTTTATTCACATTTTCCCTAGATGTTCAAAGTTCAGTTCCAGCTAATCCAATGCTACCAAGTCAGATGTAGGAAGAATTTACACCTAGAGCTGCACAAAGATTAAGGACCTGTCTCTGCTCTTTGAGTTAATCTTAAGAAATTCCCCACATTAGGCTGAACACACATATCATTATCACTGTCATTCTTGTTTCAGCTCTTAAGAGGCACTGGCCACCAGTCCAGCTGTGCAAGATGTGGGAATTTAAACCCATTTGGATCCTGGGGCAGCAGGTGGTTGGGATTCAGGTCCCTGGCATCTCAAATGCCAGTCTGACACCTGAAGAACTGTGAAAATTCCTTCTCAGACAAGTAAGAAAGGCTTAGAAAGGAGGATTTCTTACTTCGCTTTGTAAGAAATGAGGGAGCTTAACTGAGGGTGGAGCAACAGATATATAAATTCATCAGTGTTTCTGAAGACATTTATCAGGAGTAAAATAAAGGTATTTTGGGTTCTTTAATCAAGACTGCTGACTTTCCTAAAGATTTTATCTTAATATTTAGTAATATGTGGTGTTCTTGAATGGTTTTTTCTGTTTTAGATCACTAAGAGGAGTTTAGTTTTCTCTAATGTTTTTTGTACATTAATGTTCCCAAGCGCAGAAAAGAAAAGGCTGAAATTGACTTAGCTTCAGATCCATATTTTCTTGATTCTTTCTTCCTTTTCTTCCCTCAATCACAACAGTCTTAGGAAAAAGCTTGTATGGCATTATCCATCTTCTAATCATCATCCCTGGGATATTGTCCTGCCAGATCTGTGCTAGGCATGAACTAACTTGTCAGCTTGCTACAAACACAGGCAGGGTAACTGAGGACTACCACCCTATTTAGATAAAGAAACCTAAGATGGGGTATGGCTGACAAGATTGCTGAGCTTCCAGGACAGACCTGTGGGGAATCTCATGGCAAAACCCTCAGAATCGTGCTCTCAGGCTGAGGATCCCGTCTGGCACAAGTCTTGTGTGCTGCTACATCCTTTTTGCTGCCTGAGTATAGGCCAAAGGTGAAAGACTTTTGGAAGGCCTTTTCTTCTGCCAGAAGTGATTAATGGAAAGCAGACGGCCAGCAGATCAGAATAACAGCTTGAGTGCCAGGATCCTGCCAAAAAAAAAGTATCCTTGTGCATTAGGATTACTGAGCACTGGCTTTTGTCACTTGAACATCTGTATCCTGCTCTGAGCATTTCAAAACACATCTGAGATTCATCCTCTTGGAAAATAAAAGCACAGTAGTCGCAGGCATGCCAAAGATTGCAGTGGGCTTAATCAGACAAGCCTATTATACTGCCCTGGCTTCTCAGAGAGCTTACTTAAAACAGTGAGAATATTTTCAAATAAGTCTCCTATATATAAATTCCCTGAGCTGTAAGAAATCAGGACTACAATAAAAGAAAATAAACACATTACTAATAAAGCTGTCTATTTGTGCCTGCAATGAAGAACTGAGTAAAACTAAAAATAAATACAAACAAAAACCCCAAAAGAAAACCCAACCTCAAC
>VZUI01048601.1:0-106153 GCA_013401135.1 Cettia cetti | reverse complement strand
AAAAAAAAAAAAAAAAAAAAAAAAAAAAAAATTGATACTAAAGTAATTTGCTTTCATTATTTAATATACATATTTTTGCTTTTTCTGCAAATTAAATCATTCTCCAGCTTTATATGATCTCTTGTACAGACACTAAACTTTCCAATATGATTGTCAATTTCTTGAATGCTTGATTGTAAGCTACATGGAAAAAATCTGCAATGAAAGCAAAATTATCTATCAACATGGAGCATGACAGAAAAAAGCCCAAGTGATAATAAAAGGAAAATTGTAATAAATTCAGAAACACTTTTTATTTCTTTCCCCCTTTAGATTTAGAACAATAATGGAATTGGACACTCTAGTCCTTTTTTTAGTGATATTAGGATGATGCTTTAGTTTTCAAAGGTGTTTTGTAAGAAAAGAAATATGTTCTCACGATGTTTTGTGGTTGACTTTAGAATGATTCATTAATGGACAAATGGAACTCCCCCAAAACTTCTTTCACTGCAAAAGCCTTATATAACCTAAAACCAAAACCACATGGATACATTTGAAAAATTAACTTTCCTTTTGCTGTAAACAGTCCATGTCCAGAAATCTACATCCATCAGGGTCATTTCAGTGAGACACCTGCATTCTAAAAACTTAAGAGTATTTCTTAGCATTTGAAATGGTGTGACAGATACAAAGCAAACAAGTGTTGTACCCAGATAACTGATGGTTGCTCAGGATTGCCCATTCAATTGACACAGACAGTGCTCACAAAGGGCAGCCAGTTGAAAGCCTGTAATGTCTTAAGGGAAAATAAAGGGAAATAGGCTAATTGTTCTTATTTAGGAAGGATAGCCTTTGGCAGAGAGGTGAATAACAGTATTTTAGATTAAAAATTAGGCAGAGGACTGACTGCCAGAGAGGAAGCTTACACGGACAAGAAGAGCTCATACAAATCATTACTATTAAAACGGAGACTTCATAACTTATGAAACATTTATTCTAGATGGCCCCAGTATGACACAACACTAACACAACCTCCCCCATCTAATGAATTATGAGAACAGTCCATCAGCAGACTGGATGGTAAACACATGGTCTGGATGCAACCACTAGCTCAGGAAACTTCTAAAGCACTAAGTGTCAGAAGCTGGGCGCTGTTCTGCTTTTAGTATTCCCTCCCTACAGATCCATCACTGCTCTCTTCAGATGCAAGACCACAGAAATATTGATCTGGTCTGTGAGGCTTCATCTCATATAGTGTGAGAAGATGTCAGAAAGATAGGGTTTGACTTTTCAGTACAGAGTGCAAAGGAGTAAGGTATGCCCTTGCTTCCTCCCAACATCAGATCAGGTATTTTATCAGTCAAACAATCAGGTCAAAGAGAGTCTATGCTGTGAGAATGTGATAAAAACACAAAGAGGACCTACAAGACAGAGCTCCTAATCTTTTAAAATCAGGTGTCATTCCCTACCTATGAAGTAAAGGAAAGAAAAGGGGAGGAGACAAAATAATATATGAAAGACACCATGTGCATGAATAAAGAGTCATGTGGGTGCAGCTAAAATAAACTCTAGGGTCTTAAAAAAAGGAGCTCTGTGTTATTATTATAAATGTTGCTCTCAGTTAACCAGTATAGATGTATAAAGAGCCTGTACAGAACAGCCATCAGCACACACATCTGCTTGTTTTTATCATGTAAAGGGGAAAAATAGAGAAAAATAAAATATATTAAAAAGGTGACTGTGTCAAAAAAAACCAAAAGAAGCAAAGTTCAGACTAAAACTAGCTCTAGTTTTCTACCAAAGGATGCCCCTTGTCTTAAATGGTAGAAGAGGAATACTGAGAAACTGAGAACTGGGGAAACACTGAGAAACAAATAGATGCAGTGGGGGCTGAAAGGAACAGTATATACAATATAAATGTGTACTTTTAAATGTAAATGACCTTCACACTCCAGGAATGGAGAGACAACCAAGTAATGGGAGTAATTCTGACAGGTCTGACAAAAGCTGTTTTATGAGACAGAGGAATCCACATATTAACTACATTTAACACTGCCTAACAGGAAGAGAGATCACTAACCTTTCTGATGTCTCAGTCTGAATCTGAGCCTCTACCAGTTCATTCTGTAAAGAACTGTGAACTTCATCACACCAAAAGAGGATGCAAAAACATCACCTCCATGTACCACATTAAATAGGTTTATGTTAATGTTTAGACTGACCTAACCATCTTCTCTAAAATGAAGATAGTGTTATGCTTACTGGTGTGATATATGCATCTGAGGTCTTACTTTTTGTCATAACTTTTCTCTCAATTCTCGTACTGGAAATGACAATTTACTGCTATTTCTCAGGGATTTGTAAGTAAGACATCTAAGATGAGTACGTCCTCTTAGTCCTGTTCCCAAAAGAAATGCAGCCAGGCTGTGATCTGGACTGCCCATTTGTCTGTTCTAGATTACTTTTGTAGCAATTGGTGAGTATTAATGAAATCTGATACAGAGACAGAATTTTCAAGATACTAAGTTCCTACAGGTTTCATGAAAAAAAAGATAAGTGAAAAGTTTTGGTGTAATCCTACCCTCTATTAATTACCAGAAAATACATATGTGTTTGCACACAGGCTTGTGTATAATTGAAGGAAAAGCTCAATCAGCAGTAGCTTAACTATAATTTCTATTTTATTAGAAAGCTGAGTATCCAAACAAGAAACAAAACTGCCAAGAAAAGAGACCTCCTTGCTTCATGGAATTTTTGGCTGAAGTAGATTAACCTGTTTGTTAGTTTGGTCAAGAAAGTTCCACATGTCAGATTATAGTTCAAAAAGTTCTTACTTCAATGAAAAAGAGTTGTGACAGAAAATTAGATTTTCCACCACACTAAGTTGAGAGGTCACATATCTTAAAGGTGTCTAGATTCTGAATTTTTAAGAGGAAAGTTAGAGAAAGAGTTAAGACAAAAAAAAAACCTGTGACTGAAATGTCATCTGTCCTACACACCCAACTTTGCAAGCAATCACATCCCACAAATCCTTTCCATAAATGAATCAAGCCCCACTTTGAAACTGTTAGTTTTCTACTGTTTTCTCTTTCCCTTCCAGAACTTTGTTGTCTGATTCTTAGAAATCCCCTATTAATTTCAAGATTAAATTTATTCACAATGATTAGATCCATTTGTTCTGCTGCCAAAATTGGCTGTTAAATAGCTTCCCTCCGTTCTTTGTGCTTATCTTTCTGGTGTATTTATGGAGAAAAATCTTATCTTCTCCCAGCCTTCATTTTTGCTAGGATAAACAAGCCTATCTATTTCATTTGCTTTTGTAAAATGTGTCCTTTTTTTCCCCCCAGCATGCCAGTATATCATCTGTGCAACCATTCCAGGCTGAATTTATCTCACCTGAACACAAATCTCCAGATTATACCTAATAATGCAGGAAAGGCCTCACCAGAATCACGTACAGACATCAATTTCCCCTCTATCTAAAAACTCATTGCCTGACTCACAGTAAGAAATAATGGCTTTCCTGCCCTTCACTGTTGTGATATGTTGGCAGTTTACAATCATACCATGGTTACCTCTACACTCAGTTCTCTTCCTCCTCTGTTGCTTCCAAGTAATAGGCTCAAAGCCCACAGGAGAATTTCCTATTATTATGCATAACCTTAAGATTTGTGTTATTGATGCTTATCTCCTCTCTACTGCTCTAATCCTTGGAACTGTGAGTTCTTCCTGCAAGGTATTCCATTTATTTTCCGTATCAGTTTTATCTGCCAGCACTGCAATATCCTGGATTTAATAACACCTCCTTATGTTTTCTACTGACATCATTAATAAAAGTGTCAAGTAGTATGGAGCTGAACAAGAAGAATTTTCACCAATAGCCTGCCTCCAGGACAGCAGTTCAACATTGCCCTTTGTAGTCACCCCATTACCTCAGTCCTTATCTTCTTTGTTTTCTAAATTGTCATCTCCTCCAGCTGATAACTCCATAAATGACACTGACTTCCCTTGCCTATCTTATTTCATTATCATTGTAAAGATCAGCAGACCTAGAGCAGTTTTGATATTTTCCTACCTCTGGTGGTGGACAAAACTTGTACTTCTTGTGTCCCTCTTCTTGCGTTGCACTACCTTTCATAAAAAGGCTGTTAAAATATTCAAGTATGTAAAATTCAGCTGAAGGAGGCATCTTCATGGTTTTTTGATTAGTGAATTCTGCCTGCTCCTTTTGACAGAATTTTGGTATTTTCACTGGGAAAGAGTTTCTCCTGTCAAGCTTTGAGGAGCAGCATGGCCTTAACCTTTGGAAGTAAACCTATTTCCCGATCTCCATATGCAGACAAACAGCTCCCCGAACGAAAATGTAGGCACTCTCCTTCTCTCTGCATTTTTTTCCAACTATAGCAAGTGGCCTGTTTAAAATAAGTATTTTTTTCCCCCTGCAAACCACACCTCTCTGAAATCACCACGGCTAAAACAGCACTAACCTATCTAACCATGCCTTCTGTGTTGCCACCTTCATCAGCTGTTGGAAGAGCATGACAAGATCAGGAGAGTGGAGAAGGAATCCAGGATAAAGAACTGTTATTCTCTGCCTGATTTTTCTCTTTGTCTGCTTCCATCTCTAATAGTGACAAAGCAATTTCTTGCACCTACACAGGATCTTCTATCAATACCTCAGCAAATAACTGCTAGCAAAAGGATAATAAAAAGGAAAGAAATAAATCATTTACATACAGATAACAAACCTTTTCAATACATTAGTGAACCATTCAAAAATCAACTGTAAATTGTGACTGAATTTGTTTCTGATTTGCCACCCATGCAGGGCCAGAATTGTGCCCACTCTGACCTATTCTGGTCCCTAAAAATATGCTGGCATTTTGTCTTTTGCTCTGAAGGTGAAAGACACTGAATTTCTAGACCTGGCTTTGCTCAAAACTTATTTTATCCATAGAAAATGATATTTTATTTATTTTTTTTATATCTAATGCAAGATATTTACCTTTTGAATCAAAATTCAGCAGACTTTCCTCTGTATATACCTCTCTAAAATATAAATACCTCTGTAACCTGGTTCACTTATTACTAGCTGAGGCCATTCCCTCCTCCAAAGACTGTGCATATCCCAGCACATGCACCATTGTACCTAGGATCCTCCCAAAATGGGGACAGCAAACACCTATGGTCTGCAGAGCTGGACCCCTTTTCTACTGATGATGGAAGCCTCCAAAAGAACAGCAACCCCAGAAAATAAAAATTATCAAAAGCTGCAGATTGGTCATGTGGAAGCTGAAAAAACAATGGTCCATCATCTGTTGTGCTGTGGAAGCAGTGGTAGGAACAGCTGCTGGCTCTGTTCATGGAAAGATGCTCCTTCTCTATGTCCATCCCAGCCTGTGCAGCTGGGCCACCCTGCTCATTGCAGATGGCAGATGTGGCTGCTGCTACAGCTGAGTGGCTTCACACTTTGCTGCTTATGACCAGTGAATCACAGATCATAAGAAAATGTGAACACTGCCATGCAGCTATTAGTAATAAATGTTTAGATTTCAACACCAGCCATTCCCCACACTTTCAGAGCTACACTGAAAAAAGAGTTTGGAAAGACTGCACCCCAAAGTTCAGTGTCAGAAGCTGTGCAACCTTATTCTGTCCCCCTTACCCAGTACTTTACAATGTGCTTTTATAACTCTGTGACTCTGGATGGGTGGGACAGGAAACTCATCTTTACACGCTTCTTCACAGAGCTGCTACAAGGAGAACAGCATCTTTCCTGTTTCCAGTGAGGACAGAAGTAGCAAGCAACAACTAAGCTGACTAATTTAAAAACCCCGACCTGCTAGAGATATCCAAAGTCAGTAACTTCATTGACAATAATTAGCATTTATCACAATTATACCAAACCGAATTTGGAGTCCTATACCAGGAAATGGTAGATATTATAGTAATTATTTGCTTCAACGATAACAATATTTGCTTTAATGTCAAGTCTTTTTTTTCCTTTGCAGACTGTACACACACAAACACAAAATCTGGAGACTTATCATGACCTCACAGCAGTATTAAACATGTATATTTTCCTTCTCATTAAGCTGATATTTTCTACTTTCTCCCACTATGAGGTCAAGAGTTCTACCTTTCTGTGGTTATTTGCAGTAAAAAAATCTTGTTTTAAGGGTGGTTAGAATGTATCTTCACCAATTTTAAGCAATAAATAAATTAAAAATCACATAGCTAGAATTTAACCAGGAAGTGTAATTGAACTAGCAAGATCACACTGGGGCATTCTACTTGAAAGAGTTATTACTAACATAAGCAAAATGGAACTTATGTCCTTTTGAATCCAAGAACTCTAGAAAGTTTCTGGGGTTTCCATGGTTAGCTACTTATCAACTATTATCTGCAGTACTTATTTTTCTAGATTACCCCCTTTATTGGTCTGTAGATACTGTGGAATTCCTGGTATACACATTCATGAGCTTTGGGGATTGAGTGCATCAAACTAAGAGAAGGATGAGACCCCAGCTAAGTAAATGTTCCTCAAAGTAGAATTTAAAACCAACAAAGAAAAAACAAATAGGTCTCAAATAAGGCATTTATAAATTTTCTATATAAGAAACCTTGCAATAGGTTCATTTGCAAGAATTAACTGCAATGCTTTAGTGCACATCAGACATCAAATATGAAAACAGAACTGAAGATATCGAACATCAAATATGGAAATAGAACTGAAGCCGTAATAAATATAATTGTATTGGAACACATCCAAGTAGTCTCATTTGCTAATGAAAACAGAAAATGTTTAAAATTCTCTTTTGTTAGCTGACATGGTTTAATGACCATATTGTCACATCTACTATGATTATGCCTGCCCATTAAGACTGCCTGCACTTGGAAATAAACAAAATCACAAGATCTGTGGGGAGCAGAATATGGGCAAGGGGCTCAAGACAGAGGCAGGAATCCAGAAGGGACCTGGGGCAAGGAGCTCTTGACTTCTGAGTGTGTAAGAGCTGCTCTGTGGTTGCTCTGCATAACCCACAGTGCTGCAGAGCTGTGGGATCAGGAACAAAGGGCAGGCCTGTACTGCAGGTAAAGTGTGGGTTCCATATGTGAAAGCACAGTGCAGACACATCCAGCCAGGCAACTGTACTCAGACAAGTAATAGGCTGTGCCCAAAGGGCAGGGAAAGTTGTACCACCAGGTCAAAATACTGATGCAGCAACCCTAAGGCCAGGCTAACCTCAGTAATTACTTCCATCATTACTGTTTAATATTCTGTATCCATAGGTACACTAATGCCCCAGAGCACTGGAAGATGCAATTACTAAATCCATTGTCATGAAAGGGCAGTGTAACGCTGGTAGGGGAAGAATCACTTTTTCTCCCTTTTTTTTTTTTTTTTTTTTTTTTTTTTTTTTTTTTTTTTTTTTTTTTTTTTTTTTTTCTGGGTCTTTAAACAGCTTGAGACTTTTTATCTGTTGATTGATTCACTGTAAGACTGCAATTTTTTTCAGTTTTACTTTTGGGTGTTGGATCCTAAATTTTTTACAATCAGTGTGGTGGCTGGATGCCAGGCGCCCATGAAGCTGCTCTATCACTCCACTCCTCTGCAGGGCAGGAAAGAGACAATATAACAAAATTCTCATAGGGAGAGATAGGGACCAGGAGAGATCTCACCAGTTACTGTCATAGGCAAAACAGACCTGATGGGGAAAACTAATATATTGAGATTCAAAATCAGAGTAGGGCAATGAAAAAACCCCCACATCTTAACACAGCATCTTCCCACCCCTTCCCTCTTCCTAGGCTCTACTCCACTCCTGATTATCTCTACGGCTCCCTACCAGCGGGGCTGCAATGAGTTAATCAGAAGTTGTCTTTGCCACTCCTTCCTCTTCAATGGTAGGATTCCTCATGCTCTTCCCTTGTGTGGGGTCCCTCCCACAGGAGACAGTCCTCCATAAACTTCTCCAACCTACGACCTTTCCCCTGCACTTCTCAAACTGCTCCAGCATGGGACCCCCCTCAGGTCACAAGTCCTGCTGGCAAACCTGCTCCAGTGTGGGCTTCTCTCTCCCTGAGGCCATAGGTCCTGCCAGGATCCTGCCCCAGCACAGGCTTCCCACAGGCTCCCAGCCTCTCTCAGGCATCCACCTGCTCTGGTGTGGGGTCTTCCAGGGGCTGCAGGTGCATCTGTGCTCCACCATGGACCTCCATGGGCTGCAGGGGCACAACTGCCTCTCCATGGTCTGCACCAGGGGCTCTGCTCTGGCACCTGGAGCTCCTCCTCCTTCTCCACTGACCTTGGTGTCTGCAGAGCTGTTTTTTTTCTCACTTCTCTCTGGCTGTAATTGCAGCTGTACTGGGTTTTTTTCCTCCCTTTCTGAATCTGTTATCCCAGAGGCACTACCACCATCACTGAAGGACTCAGCCCTGACCAGCAGTGAGTCCATCTTGGAGCTGCATGACATTGACTCTGTCAGATGTGAGGGAAGCTTCTAGAAGCAAACAAATCTTGTGGATATATTCCTTCTGGGCCTCTATATAAAACTTGCCAATAAACACAGTGATGTTAGCCAACAAAATCTACGTATCACTAGAAATCAAGGCAAAAATCAACTATTCTTTATTTGAACAGAAGTTAGAAAAAATTATATATAGGTAAAAATTTCATGTCAATTATCTGTGTACCCACTCTAGATGAATCATTCATGCTAAAATTATTTTGAGTCTTTCATATTGTTTCAGAACAAAATTTGAGATCCAGTGATACTGGCAACATTCCATTTTTATTGTGAGCAACGTTGAAGCACTGGTGGCAACAGCAACAAGACTGGAGCCTCCTGTACTAAAACCCCAACTTCTGTCTGTGGACTGAAAGCCACATTACAAAAGTTAGATAATTAAGCTTCACAACTTATAGCTTCTGAAGTCAAAGCTCAGAGAAAGGAAATACCTTGTGACAGGATACAGCAGAAGGCTGAGGCAGATTTTTAGACCTGAAGGAAAATATGAGGATTTGAAATGCTGTGCTTTAATTATTACCACAGGAATTCCCAGCTATCTGAAATTTTTCAAAGTGCACTACAAAGTACAAGCTTTGTTTATATTCTCTTCAAAGTCTCTCTTCTCTCTTACTTTAAACATGATTAGTTCCTTATCCACTGCACTACAGAAAAAAAAAAAAATTAGATTTTTTTTTTACCTTCCATGCCTTTCAAATACTATTTCTAGTTGTCTCAAACAGTAGCAGATGGGGCTTAAACATAACATATGAAGATCTGCAATCTTTCCAATGTTTTGTTTCTTATGTTGCAGAAATGGTAGCTGACTGCTCTTGAGCTTCAGGCCTTCTATTTACAAAACATCCATAGACTTCATTTTTAAGTTAGTACTGACCCACCCTAACACTGCAAATCCTTGCAGGCTTTAATCAAAGTTTCCCATTATGGATTTCACCTACTTGCCTAAGGTGGCTACGCTGTAAATTCAACCTACTTGTTGATTTACTGTGTCCCTCAGCAGAGGGGAGAAGTTGCAAACACATACATTCATCTTTGTAGATGTTAACATACATTGAAGCTCAAGATCAAACCCTAGATGTTTATGCCTGATGTCAGTCATTGCTCAGGCCAAAGTGAATCTTTCCTCTGGGTCCAAATCATTCTGATAAACTTCAAAGTAAACATTAAAAAGCTGAAGAGATACTCAGAAGCAAGTTTAGAAATGGGTTTTTTCCCAAATATTAGTTATTTTTGGGGGGAGAGATTTCTGCACATGGAGGTTGCTGCCTGTATTAAACCGCCAATAACCCTGTGTAGCGTCATGTTTATGGTACAGGATTTATTGAATGCTTCATCAGAAGGCTCAAGAACAGAACATAGATTAAACCACTCAGGAGAGAAATTTCTTCCAAATCTTGGAAAATTAGCGTTTAGTTTTTTCCTACTGAAACATGAGGATTTTTATGATACACATTTTTCCTTTTAAAAAGTAACAGGCAGTGTACTTACTGCTTTAAAAACACCTGCTTCTTTTGACAACTAATCCATTCTCATATATTTGAAGAGCTTAATTTCCCTCAGCCTGAAACCTGTTGACTCTTCCAAGGCTTTCCATTACCATATTTGGCAATGACTGTCACAGCTACTTTATATTTTTTGGAAAAACTCCAAATTAATTGAAGGTGTACTTAAAGATGCACGAGGACTCAAGCCCTCTTTAGGCTCCTCTACCAAGAATAGCTGTAAAAGTTCTTTTTAAATAAAAAATTTAATTACAAATGCCCAAAAGACGTGTTCCAAAAACAACAGCGCATATGAACTCTTGAGATAATTGTAGTACTTTTTGGTCAAATGGTAATTAGGAGATTGAAAATATGAACTAGTACTCTTACTTTTGGACATACCAGTAACGTCACTATGCAATGATCTAGATCTGACTCTTTTGCATTAAAACTTAAGTGGAAGAGCATTCACGTTACTTTCCACACTGAAACCAAAAGATTCTTGAAGAGGAAGATGCAGAAAGGCTTAGGAGGTAACTCAGTTGCTGAGAATGCAGAATTCAACACTCAGAAACTAAATCAGTTTCTCTGATTTAGACCTGCCGGACCTGAACTGTTTTGAGGAAGCCAAAAGAGTGCTTGAGCAATAGACCAGTGGCAAGTTTTACATTGGCTAAGCTAAGCCGCTGGACAAAGTGCTTTTGTTTCCTTGTTCTTCTGCATAAACTCTGTCCCAGATGGAAAGAAAGCTAGCTAAAATTTCAGCTAAAAGTGAGACCTCCTTCAATAGCACATCCCTACATTTAATCCTACCTAGATAGCTGGATTGTGAGAGCAATTCCAGAATATATCCTT
The DNA here is from genome assembly GCA_013401135.1 of Cettia cetti. NCBI lineage: Eukaryota > Metazoa > Chordata > Aves > Passeriformes > Sylviidae > Cettia > Cettia cetti. Next base: position 95,307 of record VZUI01048601.1, on the reverse strand, counting down.
CAATGCTTTTTGGAAGAGAATTACTGTACTGCTGCTGTAGAGGTTTCACTATTCTCTAGCTGGAGTTTTTTCTTTATAGAATAAAGCAAGTTTCCTTGCACAGAAGACCCATGAAAAAAAATGAAAGGTAGATTCACAGAGGTAACATGATCATACAGAAATGGAAAGTGAAGTCTGTTGGGATGAGAGGAGAAACTTAGTGAACGAGGCAATTAGACAGTCTTTTATATAGCTCTGTAACACCCATGAAAATGGAAAAGTGGCCTTAGGAGATTTCCTAAACTACATACTTCTTGTTTTAAAAGGTTTTCTATTTAAAGCCTCTTCAAGGGTACACAGGAGATTCCATAACACCCTCTACTATTCCTATTTTGAGAGCTGCCCTGTGTTGCTCCAGGACTGAGAACAAAACAGTTCAAGTGTGTGAAGATGACCTCAATTAGTGCCATTTCTCCCTGCTTCTGAAGTGGTTTATCTGCCCCTTTCTACTTCCTGACACTCACAGCATTGACCTTGAGACTGCTGAGTCCCCTAGACAGAAATACACTTCCTAGCTTCTCTGGGTCCATTCCTCTCAACTTGTCCAATCTTCATCTTTCACCACTGAAACCTTTGGGCAGAAACCCTGTATGCTTCTGTGGGCCATGGTGAAATACAGTCACATCTCTGGATTCATAGAGAGGAAGGGGAGAGCCCTCAGAAAATGCAGCAGCCCTAGTGAATAGCAATGCTACACATTGCTTAATACACAGTTTTGTTTTTCTTAACTACATAATAAAGCATGGCACTTTTTTCTCAGATTAAATAACAATCAAAAAAATTATAATAAATACAGAGTGAAATTTATAGAATATATATAGTTGCTGGCTCTAACATCCATATGTATATGCAACAGGAAACATTGAAAGGGAGTCTCACGCAACCCAAAGCAAACTGATTGCAAATCACTGTTTTCACACCAAAAATCATCTGTACCTGACTTTTTTCCCTCAGGAGAGCAGTTTGACAGGTCCAGAGGTCAAGCAGCACAGCACTTTGATCCACAGAGGTGAATGCCCAGCCAAGGATTGGCTTGCTGCCACTGAATTGCTCACAAGTTACGTTGCCTAAGACAAACCAAAAAAGGAGAAAACAAGCAGATGTCAGTATCACAGGGATTTCCACATGCCTATGGTCCCAGGGCTTGTGGTAATTCTGTTTATTTATAGCACAGGGTTGTGGTTTTTGCTTGCAGGGAACCCCAGGCCAGGAGAAGATTTCAAGTTCCATAAGCTTTGGTGCAAACCAGGGTATTCTGCAAGGAAAGGAACAAGCGCACCAGCCATTTGGTGTAAATGAATCTCTTCCATCATCGTTTAACAAATATTCTTTGTGAGGTTCGAGTTCAAAAGACCCACATCAAGAAACATAAAGCCAGAGAAAACACAAGAAAACTAGGAGAGGAAAATTAAGAGAAGCTTAATTGTTCACAGCACCAAATCCTGTTGGTATCATCTTCATCCCTTCACCTTCACTCTCATATCAATGAAAAGCAGTATAGACTACTCAAAGGTACATTTTACCAAGAGGTATAGCAGGATAGACAGTGGATCAAGGGGGTAGACTTTCTTTTCAGAAAGATGAAGTATAGATTAATATCAGAAAAGTCAGTCTTCATAATTTGAAAATTACTGTGAAAGGAGGAAAAAACAACACTACAAATGTTTCAATACTATCAGTCCATGAGAAATCCTTAAAGAACTAATGCTTTTGTTTTCTTGGTTGTATTGATATCTAAACTAGAGCTATTTTTCACAATAAATGATAAATAAAGTAGAGTCAATCTGAAAAGTTTAGAGCTGCAGAGCTAAATATCAGCTATGGGGTTTCCAAGCTTCTTCCTCTTCACCCTTGCAGAAGTACAGCTGATCTTATTTAGAAATCCGTAATAGTCTCACTTAAATCTTACTGTTTAAGAAAAAGGAAGTCTGGAACATAAAATAATTTGTGAATTTTTATTTACAACTGAGAAAAGTTTAAAATGGTAGGAAGTAAAATATAGTTCTGTGGAAAAAGAAATCCAATACATTAATTAAAAATCGTTCATAAAAAATAAATGTTTTCCTTTTCCAACTCCCTGTGCCTAGAAGATGTGCTTGCTCATTATATTACTGAACTACATCAGTAAATGTCCCTTCTCTGTTATTATTCCCTCTAGAGTGACTTTGTTGTCTATGACCCTGAAAAAGTGCAAAACTGTGCCATTAACAGTATGTGACAATCAATTCCACACGTTCAGTTAAGTCTTTGTAGAACATTAATCACCTAACTAACTAGAAGAATAAAGAAAGGTCCCAGAAATGCCATCAGCACTTGGTCTTGCAGAGTACAGCAACAATTCAAGTCATGGGCTTGGCCTACCTTGAAAAGAGCAAACATAACTATCATAGGTCTTTTGAATATCTTATGTTTATCTTTCTTCATATACTGGCTGGTCACAAGCAGCAGCTGTTCCCCATCTCCTTTGGGTCCTCTAAATTCACATCATATATTATGTAAAATCCTCACTGGTCCTGTGTGGGAATATATCCATCCTCAACAATATGAGGGTTGTCATGGTTTTCCACCTCTGCAAACTCCATGAACTGAGTGCTTTGGACTTGAGCCATGAAAAAGAGACACCCAGGAAACAGCAGCTAGCTCTGCAAAGATTTCAATTCTGTATAATCAGAGCATGGTGTTTTGTCACTAGGAGGGAACAACTAAACAAAATACGACCAAAATATTACTTTCTTGAAAGTAAGATCTACACTGTGGCTTCATTTATATTGTCACAGAGTAAGACACACTGTTAGAATTTTTTAATGTGCCTAGTTTTTCCTTCAGTCATATAAATTCACAAAAAGCACCAATAAGGCATTAAAATGCAAAAGATTACCTCTTGAACTAAGGTAGGGCTTTTCTTCTTTTTTCTAATTTAGCTAAAGTTTGGAAAAAAATGTCTTAAATTCTGGTATTCAATGTCAACATATTTTAAAAGGCTTTTTAGTTACCTCCATTAGCAAGATTTGAAGATAAGCTCACATAATACAAGAACTTTAGCACTAATTAAAAGGAACACTCATTGACTGGTGTCCCAAATTGCTGTGACATCAGAACTTGTTCAGTAGAATAGTTTAACAATGACCTTATTTTTCTAAAAATCCCATCAGCATGTTTAAGCGAGAACTGTCTACCTTGGCAGTGAGTCATTAGTTCAGCTGGTAACACCCCAGCCAAGAATCCAGTACTGCAGTCAGCAGAAGTGTTCATTTTCAAAAGATTCTGTTTCTTGACAAGAAGTGCCACAAAGAGAATTAAATACATACATCACTGGGTCTACAATTAATTAAGTTAATCTTCCAGTATAAATAAGCACTTTGTATAGGGGTATAACCATGGATATTTTTAAATGGTTCTCCATGTAAGAATCTAGCCAGGAAATGCAAGGCCCTGGTTTTCCACTAGTTTTGCTGTTTCCTGGTGTGTAATGCACCTTTATTCTCCCTTCAGTGCCAAAAAATGATACACAATGTACTGCAGACTTCCTCTTTTCACTGTCTGTCCTAACATCTGCCTTGACAGAATCTCCAGTGCTTCCCAGGTATTTCATATTCTATTCAGGGAAAGGATGGACTAAAAAAAAAGGCAATTTCCCTTAGTCATTGAAATCTTAGTAAAATTTAGATATGTTGGGAAAAACAGCTTGCCAGCTTCTCAGGTCTGTGCTGATTCAGAGTTCATTCTTTACTGCAAAGTTTATGAGGGACCCCTGACAAATGTTCACCTAATTTGAACATCATGTTGGATCAGCCAGGTCAGATTCCTTTCCTTTTTCTGATACAATTCTCTGCATTCTGTTCTTTCCTTATTCTTCTGAACACACTGTCTGTTTCACTGCTCTTAATGATGGGGATGCAGAGATCTCTAAAGGTTAAACCAAAGCCCTTTACAGAAGAATTAAATTCAACTTGATTGCAGTAAATAACTGAACAAATTCTGGGTTGACTTCACTATAGCAGATAGAAGAGGTTTTTGATAGTGTTTTTAAACAATCTTATGGAGAATATTCACTGAAATATCTCCACTTTCAAGATCTTGACTATTTTTCTGGTGATTCCTGCTCTTAGTATTAAACATCTCAGCCAAGACTACTGCACTTTGCAGAAGGGATGTGTTACTACAAAACTAGAAACCTTTTACAAAAAAAAGCAAAAGAGGAAATGAAGACTTCTCCTTGTTGTGCTTGTTTTGGGAGTCGTATTTTAAAGAGACTGCCCAAACCTTCTAAGTACTACTTATGCCTATAAAACCTGTTAATACCCTGTTACGTATCTTAGCAGAAAATCAAGTAACTGGATATTTGTGTGATTTTTTTTTCTTTTTTTTTCTTTTTTTTCTGCAGGTTTTGGGTTTTCTCCTCTCATTCTGTTCAGGCTTACTGGGCCTTAATAAATTCTTTGTGGGTTATAAAGCAACATTTATGTGCCAGCATGTATCTTACCTACTTTATTCCAAGCTGAGTCTCAAAGTGGAACAGAAAATGGTTTTAACGTAAAGTACTTCATTGCTTTGCAGGGCCTTCTGTCAGTGTAACTCACATCTCTGATCATCCCAAGCAGTCTGCTAGGGAGGGTACAACACTGACTCAATCTCAGTTTCAGATAGATTGTGTGCTGAGCTGTCACATTGGCTCACAGCTTACAGTGTGGAAGGATTCATAACACAGGTATCCCTCCAATTCTGAGCATTGAAATGATTATGTATTTAAGAAACAATGCCATACATTTTGTGTTTATAGCACATGTTACCTACATGTTAGGTAGGTCTCAAGTAGGTTGCCAGTAAATTGGCTTTCCTGTTGTTCCAGTTCTTGAAAGACAGTCTCTGCAGTATATTAAAAAACCCAAAACAAACAAAATACATTAGAGACTGTTGTTAAGGAAGTACTATTTCCTCTGCTTTTAAATTCACTGGCAAATAAACTGTAATCAGATTAGTAAATATTTATTTAGGCTTTAGTTGAAGTTCAAGAGTATATCCATATCCATGTATTAGTCCAGGGGAAAGACAGGCCCCTGTGCAATAATGTCTCTCTCGTTGTGAGGGCTCTCTGAAGTATTTCACAGGTAATATCCAGATCAGAGATTGCATACATGGAAGGTCAGAACTGATCTTTGCATCATTTCTTCTGCCACTGAAAAAAAAAGAGAAATGAAAACAAAGGTATATTATTTAGAATTCTGGAGATTTTGTCCCAGAGTCTACTCCCTGGAAAGCTGACACCTCCCTTTGGAAAACAAAAGTTTTCAAATTACTTTTTCAATTTGAAAATTTGAAGATGCTGGAGCACTCTGTTCAACATTTCTTTAGTGGAAAAATACAAGTTTCTAGTTCCAAGTAGTTTTCATTTCGGAATGCTACTGATTATATTTTTAAAGGATAAATGTGATCATATTAGAAATAAAACTAAAGATAGCTTAAAAATATCATCAGTTCCATGTCTGTCCCCCATATTTGTTTATTTCCAAAGACATTTAGGATTTTTCGTGTTTCTGGATGAAGGTGGTGTGGGTTATCTTTTTGGTTGGTTGGTTGGTTTGATTTTTTGGTGTGTTTGTTTGGTTGGTTGGTTTTTGGGTTTTTTTGTTTCTTTGTTTTTTTAAGGGATTGGGGGTTTTTTTTGTTTTTTCTGAGGGGTGGGTGGAATGTTTGAAGTCTTACACAAACAAAAAATGGGGGCTGGAAGCCTACTTCCTCTTTAATTATAGCCACAGTTCTTCTGCATCTGTGTTTTCTTCTATATGATTCTATGGAGAAAAACAAGCAAACAAGTTTCCAGTAAATAAGAAATAAATATGAGTTCAAAATGTTGACAAAAACTTGTAGAATACTATCATGCTTCTTCAGGTTTTCTACTTGAGAACTTTTGGATGAGTATTAAGTAGCAGAAATTCTACAGCTCAAAAGACAAAATATCATATATCTCACATCAAACCACTAATATCAGCATGAGATACCGATTAAGTTCAGTGTATTCCACCAAAAAAAATTGGAGACTCAAAGCTTGATAAGTCTTAGGAATTACATTTGTAGCTATTTTTTTCAAATCTGTGAAGAAAAAGAACAAATCATCTCACTTTGGTGACATGCCCTCATCCAAGATTAAAAAAAAGTAAGTCCTAAGGTCTACCTAAATCTAATAATACATTTTAAAAGTCATTAGGAGTTACTCAAACAAGGAGTTCCATAAATTTTGTCAGAATGCCTCAGATTTTTCAGGAACATTTATGCTGTATGAAAGTCCCCACACTTACAAAGGTTGTAGTTTAAGCACAACCAGCAGCACTTATCTAAGTGAAAGTTTATCTGGCAGTCATAATTGACATTGTACTTCTACGTGCCTGAAATTTCTTGGGTTTGTTACAGACCACTGGTAAATACAAATTTTAGTTGCTAAGGCAAGACATAGGATTGTGTGGAATCAGTTACCTGAATCCCTCAGATCATCCAGCCATTGATCAGAACACAGCTGGCATGGGGAGATCCAGAGCACTGGACAGAATACTCCTGGTGAAGAGCATGCCTTGGGAAGACTCAGGTGATATCTCACCTTGGTGTGTACTGACCATGTGGCTGGGAACTCAGGCCATCAGAAAACTCAGTGCCTGCTTTGGCAGCATCTTCTGTGCCAGGATTTGGGCAACCAGCCTTTAAGCAGCACTGATGATCAGGCTTCTCTCCATGGACCTGAAATACTTAAGGATCCTCAGGCACATTGGCTGGAACAAGCAAACAGTTGCATTTGCAGTTGGATGACAGCTCCCCTCTTAAAAAAAGTCACTCTGATCTCTACAGATTTTATGTCAATTTTTTTTTACCATTAGCTCACGGACTCTTCTGGGGACATAAGCAGAGAAGGGACAAGTAAGCTCTTCTCACTATGTGCTCCCTGGGCAGTGGTTCTAATGTCTTCTAGCCTCAGCAGCTGCGAGCTGCCTGTAGAACTATACCTGTTTCCAGACAGAAAAAATGTCATTACATTTTTTACTCTCCAAGGAGATTTCTGAACCTCTCCAAAGCAAACAGTTTGGCTATGTCTGTTGTCTAAAAGAAGACTGGTGCTGCCTACAGGACTGGAAGTCATGGAAATGTGCAGTAGTGAATAATGGAAAAGGATGGCAGTACTGCTTCTGTTAATATGTTGATATCATTGTTTTTCCTTCTTTGGGGCTTTTTTAATATATACATACATAAACAGTTTTATGCATAGATTTTATCATAATAAAAAGGGAAGGAAGTTCCATACTGGGTGAAATTCATAATCCAACCAGCAGTGAAATTATCCCAGCATATAACTCTACAATATTTGATTCCTTATTCGTTTGTCCTTGGGCTATATGAAAGCCCTATTTCAAAGACAAGACTGTGGTAAGGGTCAGAATAAGAAAATTTTCCTAAGAAATTCAGGACATCTGTTTCACTGAAACCTCAGAACCACTATGGCTAGTGATATGTCTGACCTAGTTCATCCTCTTTCCTTCAGACATAAAAGCAAAACTAATTTCTGGGCTCCAGTAGGTCATAGGAGCAGCATGGGGTAACATCAAAGTGTGGAACAAACAAGTAACATCAGACTAGGCTGTAGGAAAGTTTTACTGTGACATATACACAACACCCCCAAAATAAGCATGTATTAAATGCTCTATCCAACTTTCTGTAAAATGAAATTAAATACTTGCTTTGGGATTTTTTTTCTCACTTCTTTTGAGTACACTCAACACTGTAGTAAAAGAATAGCAGAATAACAGCAAGAAAGAAAACAGCTACACCTGCCTTGGTATCAGTTCCAACAACCATCAGGAGTTACTCCACCAGTATCAGTTGGAATTAAACTGGCATTAGTATCAGTGTAAATAAGAGGATCACTATGAGTCATGCACTATTTAGTAATTATGGTTTACTTGGCATTATCCATTTCATTGTCTCAGACAATCAAGTAGATGAGAAAAATATCTACTGTAACCAAATTTATTTGGATGGCATAAATTGGAATTCTTTTCAGTGTGCTAAAGGTTTTATAGCATAAATCTTGGCCTTGTTTTTTTCTGATTACAGAAAATCCTGTTATTGTATCTTTACAAATGGGTGCTTGTCAAATTTATCCTGCTCAACATGAGATATTCTAATGAAGCTTCTAATAGAAGTGGCACAGATAAACTTAGGACTATGTTGGCAGTTCTGTAAATTTGAAAGTTGACATAAACGTATTGTCTCCAAAAATTCCTTCAAGTCAAACAAATCTTGATGACAAACTGTCAGGCAATGAATTCTTTACATAATCCTTGCAATGACAGATTATCTGTGAACCAATTAATCTTACTTAGCATGATCATCCTCACCCATCCTATTCTCATTGACTCTAAGGTCTAATTTCTTAAATTTGAGAACCTCTAGGTCCTTCCATCTGTATTATTTAAAATAGCATCAAGTCAAATAATTTTAAAATATGTTTTCCTTACTCAATAGCATTGATTGTACATCTCTGTTAAATATCATGGTAAATATATGGACTAAGCATGGGATGAAGCATTTCCATTTAAAATTTCCACTCCAAAACAACAGACAACGCTGTCTGAAAAACATGAGTTTTGACATGAGGAAAAAAGTGATGGCACATTTTTGGCTAGCAGCTAAAGTTTTATTTTAAGAGATCTGGACAGCACTTTTTTTTCTTTGTGGAGGATCAAGTTCTAGTTTTTAAATAACCTTGATGACTAGACTGTTTTAAAATTTAAATCAGTCACATCCCTTTCATTGTCCTCAGACAGGTACTCTTTCCCAACCCAGTTGTGGATTTAGTGTACTTGACTAAAGATGTATAGTGCAAACCTGTTGCTTGCATGAGTCAATCCAAAGTTTGGAGTGTTTTCCTGAAGTTTTCATTAAATTATCAAATGTTTCTTGGTCTAGGTCTGCCTGAGCTAGGAAGGCCTTCAGTATTTTTTCACATGTGGGAAATTTTCCTGACAGAAAAATAGGGTTATATTTTTTAACATAGAGTTGGTATCGAGCTTGGGACAGATTAATCAACAGGAAAGCGCGAATACATGAGAATAAATGCTCTCTCTTTCTTTGTTCCCTTTCCTCTGCTCCTGTATTATTGCCATACTTGATCCTGGCCAAGTGCATGGGCGCAAGACCTTCTCATTAACATTAGGGCTGCCTCAGCTCCATTAGTTGAGACCTTTCCTCTTCAAAACACAGCAGCAAAGTGAGGAGATTTTCCAGTTTTTTCTTACCTTGCCACCAGGGCCCACTGGGGCAGGCATGGGTAGAGAGAGCCAAAACGAACATCGGGCTGTAAAAACAAAAACTTTTGGGATGTAACCCTTCTGTGTAAAATGCAGCAGCTGTGAAGGGCTTCTCAGTCCAAAGAAAAATAAAGAAATAGGGAATCAAAGTCCATGTGCATCAAAGGGATCGCTTCACATTCGGAGGATTAGTCATAGAGCTTGCAGCACAGATACTGTAACTTCCCCAGATACCAGAGAAGTAGGTCCTACTTTTCATTCACTACCTCCACCCACAGTGAGGCCATTTGGGCTTTTCCCCCCCACCTCTACAAAATGTGGAGATTTCTTGCAGGTTCTGAGCCTCTGTGAGGCAATGTCCACAGATTCCACTTCCTCCTTTAGAGGAGGAACTTGCTATCACACCTGCCCCTGGACAAAGTAGGCATTTGCTCTCAGATCCCCAGGTGCTCAGCTGCCGGACGACTTCCAGCAGCCAGGTCACACCCCCATCCTTCCTCCCCCCCATACACACATGCCAACCCATTCTCTAAGACCATTACCCATCAGTAAATGCTAGGACACACTTCTTGTGGCCAAATCTACACCCCAGCCCTGCTACAGGCACATCCTTAAGTTATTTTTTCAGAGGCGCAGTCTCACACTGTGCTGTACTGGAGCTGGTGAGCGCAAGGAGCAGAGGACACTTAGGCACACCACCATACACTGCAGCTGGGCAGCTCCTGCTTAGCAGCAGTAGCAGGAGACTGAATTTTGAAAAAGGGGAAGGCTGATGTCCAAACAGAAATCTGATACAGAAGCCTTCTATCAAAGCTTGCAAATGCCTGCTAGATGTGTTAATTGTCCATTATCTGTAATTTCCACCCTTGTAAGAATCTGGTGGAACTTCTCCCAGACATGATGGTAGCCCTGCTGTCCAGCAGAATGAACAGAAGTGGTAGAATTCGACCACACAGGATGTCTTTCAAACACTGCTGCCGCGCATTACTGGAGATCCTTCATCACCCTCACACCAAATACAGACAAAAGATTCACAAGGCCAATGAGTCAGCACACCAGACCCCATCCTGCTGTGAGTCAAGATCAGTTTAGAGCATCTGGCCTCTGCAGCACTGCCTCTGACTGCTTCTCCTTTATTTGAGAAAGTTCTCTGCTGCCCCCTCTCCAAGGTCAAAATGTAGAATGGATTTGCCTGTTACAGCATATGGAGGAAAGAGACCAGACTGCAAAGAATATGAAAGTGGGTTTTTTTCTAAGATTTATGGAAGGGAGGAACTACCTCACACATTTCCTGTTACCCCTCATCCTTAAGCAGTGATGACCAACATCAAACATACTATATTTGGCGAGCAAATCACTATAGAAAAAACAAGGAGAATGACCTTTTTTTTTCCTGTGTCTCAGTGAGCAGCAAAGCCAGTTTTACTTCTGTTAGTGATGATGGCTTGTACCCAAGCTTTCCAGAAAAACTACCTGCTGTAGCAAGATTTGAAAGAATGCTTTCTTTGTATGTTATCTGGCATGGGGGAAAGGTCTGAAATCAGGGATCATAAAAGAAAACTTATTTCTGTCCTAATATTTAGACATAAACATCCAATTTTTCCAAGAGTATCATCAAACTCAAACCCATACATTAGTTAAAATATTGTAAAGCCAAATTCAGCTGTAAAGCTTACATATTCATCTTCTGAATCCTGTAATTTAAGACAAGTCCTCTCTCAAATGCTTTGTGAAACCCACAAAAGGAATAACAAATGCTAAATAGGAATCAGTGAGAATATTAATATAGAGAGTACTGCCAAACCCTAGGTTAAATAAAATTAATAGTAGTACAAAAGTGATTTAAAAACCACACATCTCACCTTGCAGGAGTTTAATTGCCACTTCTATCAGAAGTATAATTTGAAGAACATAGTCATGTTTCAGCAGTTATTAGTATCCATAAAATTTTCTTGATACAACTTCTAACAAAGCATTACAGGAATGCCAGGGATATTAAGTACAGGAGTTTCATAAAACTCTTTGAAATCTGTTTTGAACAAATGAAACCTTGCTTAACACAGGAGAAAAAAAAAATTAAAAGGGGGGGAGCAGGGGACAAAGAAGCCTTTAATAAAAATGTAAATTAAATATGAAACTCTATGTAAATTACATTTCCATTAATTTCCCAAGTATTTATTCTTTCTTACTGGTTGGGAGTCAACTATTTCTAATCCTTTACTGCTTCTCTACTAAACAGCTACCAACCCACAAGGGTCCCAAATGAAGGCTTGCCCACAACTCAAACACATCCACAGCATCATCTGCAGCTCTTTGACAAGCCCACCACCCCCTTTCTAGACAGCAGGGATTCTTCAAGCCTGAGCACAGAGATATCTGGATGGACTGCAGCAGTGGTTCTTTGGGAATAGAAAATTTTGGAACATTTCCAGGCTGAAACAGCTTCACATGAGCTGGTGACACCACAAGAGTAATAAAAGAAAGAAAAGCACCCCAAGGACTTTCCAAGGACTTTGTCATGGGTGTGAATATCGATAGAAAAGGACACATAGGGGCACAATCCTCCACAGCTTCAGAAAGGTGTCTATTTTCTGTAAAACTGAGAGATGAGCTACAAGGTGTTCTTGTTTTCATAGTGCTTCAGGCTCACCCAGCGGATGAGAGGCAGTAACCTCAGGTAGTGACACCATATCAGTGTCACTGGATGAGATATTTATATATAGTAGCAGTTCACCATCTTAACTGCATTAGTTTTCCTCTTGTTTTGGAAGCAGAACACTCCTGTTGGACCAGTTTTACAGATGAGGCTATCAGACCTGCTCCAATTTCACTGAGAAAATGTGGCAAGACCCCAGCACACTTGGCCTGTCACACCCCGCAGCTCCTTCAAGCACCCACAGCAGGGGTAAATGAGCAGCTCTTGCTGGGTAGGTGCAGGTCAGCCCTGAAGGATACACACAGTGAATCAAATGCAATTAGGACAAATGAATGAGAGGTGTTAAAGGTGCCTCAGTCTCCCTGTAGATGCAAAACATACCTGATCTGTGAAGACACATTGACATTTTTCCAAGGAGAGGCTGGGTGGCAGGTAACACATTCTCCAAATAGTCCCAAAAGGACATTGTATCACCACAGTCAAGAGAACCTGGGAAGCTAGAACCAAAATAGAGACACTCAGTAGCCACTCCCTGGGGCACATTGTGCCCCACTGATTTGTACCTTATTATTAGAGCATCTCTCCTTGTCTTTTGAGCACAGGGCTGAACCTTGGTGACCTTGCAAAAAGAGCTGTTCTGAGCAATCCCTTTGACACAGATTCCAGGGCTGAAGTTGACTTGATTTTGGGTGAACTTCAGAGCTTTTGAATATTTATGCAAGCATTTGAGCTGCCTTTTGAAACTGCTGAACTGGGAAAGGGGGGGAAAATATCTGGCTAGCACCTTAGTAATGGATCTTTAATGAATTCAAGAATAAGTATATGATACATAAACCTGAGGCAACCTTTTTCTAGAGATTTCAATTTCCCTGGAAGTGTCCAACAAATAAATAAAAAACCCTTTAAATAAAATAGCTTTAATCACTTATATTACCTCTACAGATTTAGAATGAAGGCCCATCAGTTTGTCTCCTTTTTTCTATTGTTGCAGTTTTATCAAAAACTTTTGTTGCCAGGGATCTACTTTAGGATTGATCTGGTTGACATAAAAGTAACCACAAAACTTATGAATATTGCTACATGTTTTTATATAGGAGGAAACATATAGTAAAGCAAGAGCAACACATCTCAATTTGTATTTTCAGCAAATATTAATAGGGATTCTTGACTATACAGAAATATTGTAGTTTGATAAGGCCTGAATTATTTTAAAATCATCCCTTCATTTGTCAAAAGAAACATTTTAGGCTTTAATCACTGAAACGTATCTTGCTACATCCTGAAGACTTGTTAGGACTGACACAGAACTGAAAAAGGAAAGCTCCTCATAAATCCCTTTAAATAATGAATCCTGTAGTCTCTCTTTCCAAAGTCCTGGCTGCATCTAGCATGCCCCAGCTCTCTGCCTGAGAAACCTCTGCATCATAAATTAGAAATGTTCTCATCATCTGATGCTTGCAGAAGATGCTTTCAAAATTTTGCAGAACCTAAAGCACAAAAGGAGATGGTACTGATATAAATTCCCAAGCTGGATATGAAACCTTAGAGTAAAGCAATACTACATATTATCAGACAAAAAAAAAGAGATGAAAATGAGTGGTAAAGGGACAAAGGAGACATTCTAGTCCTGTGTTTCTTTTCCAGCAGACACAATGAAACTCCCCGCTGTTAATTCTGGCACCTCCAAATAGAAACCCAGGATTTTCAAAACCACTGTCTTTCAATCAAAGTTAATAGCAAATTTTTTATCAACGGCTTGGGTAAGAATAGCATTAGCCCAAAATGTGTACTTCTAAAGTCCTGTTCAAAAACTGAGAAGCCACAAACTAAGCCAGCCTATAATGATGGCAGTGTACATCATTACCTGGTTGGGTAAACGTGTCTGCCTGTACTTATCTCTGATAGCTCAAATGCTAATTTAAGGAAAGTCTTACAGATCAGTTTATGCAATCAAACCTTTGTCCTTTTCAGCTGATCACCTGTGCTTATTCAAGGTGCAGTTTGTAAGGCAAGTCATGCATTTAAAAGCAGTCTGACTTTTCTGTTTAACAGCTACTTGTCTCTTTTGGACCTGGAAACACGGTGGAGATTTTAGTTTGGTTTTGCCTTTTGGATGACAATAAAAAGGAAAACGAGAGTTTTTCCTGCTGTTACCCCAAGAACTGTAGAGGCTGGCGAGATCCTGGGTGATGGTGTGCTGCAGCCGACCTCTAGTGGAAGGACCATAGCTCAGGGAGACACCAAAGGCAGGAAAACTCTAGAAGTCCACAGAAAATGGTAGTGAGAGCTGAGAGAACAAAGGTATAGCCTCAGAACCAAGACACTGAAAATATTAATGTAAGCAGTTATTATAGCTTAGAGGGTGTGAGTTGAGCCTTTCTGCTGCTTCCTGTCAAGAGCAAAAAGTCTTATTTTCCATGATGCAAAGCACTGACTCATAATACATGGAACTTTCTTCCATGCTTTTAAAGACTTTTTTTAAACTTTTTTTTTTTTTTTTGCCATTGGGAAGTACATTTCAGTTACCAGAGAAAAGAGGAGCAATCTCATCAGTGAGTTATTGAGATTCTTAAGGTTATATAAGGTCAATATCAGAGTGAGAAAACCGAAGCTGAAACAGGTTTCAGCTCCTTGGTTTTAGTGTTGTGCCAGGGCAGAGTGAAACCATTTTCTCTGTGGTAGGACTCTACAAGAAAAACATAATCAGACCAGCTGGAGAACATCAACACTTTAAGCAACATGAGCGCAAGGTGTCTGAAAGCAATGCTCTCAGTGCCCTTTACTTTTCATCCACACCATTATTTAATTCCCTGGAGTTTTATATCCTGAAGCAGAAGTATGTCAGAGAATGGAATATGATGGCAGGGGAAACCCATGTTGTGTGGAGTTTTATTTTTTTCATACCTCTTTTAAGAAAGGGCCTTCTGCCTGACCCCAAAAGACAATCAGCTGTTGGAGGTCAAGGCACCTCCAGAGTCCTTGGAGCAGTGTCTATCCTCTAGGAAAGGACATCAGCTAACAAATCCTTCTGCCTGAACAGAGTCCTGAACAGAGTCCTGCTCAGGCATGTACAACATTCTTCTCACACACACACCTCCCAAATCTTCACATGCCATGAGAACTTCAAGTACGTTACTATTTCAGGGTTATCACTCCTTTGGTATCTGATTCTGGCATGATGCTGCTATCGCCAGCTTCTGAAACAAGGGTGTCCTGTGGATGGCTGAGTCTGGCCTGGTATCAGTGTTGAAGAGACTGCTGGCATCATAACACCCATTTTTAGAAGAAAACTGTTTCTTCCTTTTTCTTTACATCACCTCAGGCTTGCTCAAGGCTTTGAAGGATACCAGTATTACTTCATTCTTGAAGAGCCAAAACTACTGTGTTCCTGTAAGTTTTGTCATATTTTCTTCCCTTTTCTCAGCTCTTTGATGGGTATATTTAACACTGGGTTGCTTTTTGTCTTAGGCCAAACCATAAAAAGCAGCAGCACTTTTTCTTCTACTATTTTTCCAGAAACCTTTGAAAGTCTATATAAGTATCAGCTGAGTCCTCTTTACCCAGTATTGGCGAGTACTGCTTAAATATGCAATGATCCTAACAGGTAAGATAGAATTTGCTTAAATTCAGCAAAACTCTTGGGGTTTACTGGAACTACATGTAATACAATTTTTATCTCATGGTTTCATCAATAAAGGGCCATCTGTGTTTCTGTTCCATGCTTTATTTCAGCTTTGTTTTTAATGTCATGTCTAATCATTCTGTTGTTTCATCTATGACACTCAGATCTAGATAGCAGAAGAATGACACTTATGATGGTAAGATGAAACTGTTCCTCAAACATTAGATAACCAAATACTGAAGATCAAAATGATCCAGAGCATGTCTGAGTTGTTTTTAATACTAACAAGGGTCTATTCCACAGAGTGGCTTAGGTGAACTTTGAAATGTTGTAGGTCTTGCTCCCTTCTCAGTACATTATTAGCCCATTGTAGCCAAGATCATGGATCACCTCTCCTTCTATCCTGCTTGTGTAACAGAAATGTGGCAGGTTCAAGAGGCTGCATGTGGAACGAAGCGTTTGACCCTGCTCTTCCTGCCCTGGTAGCACCGTACTCCTGGGGCAGGGCTGCCTCGTCTCCCCATCATGGCACCCCTTTGGGCTAAGGAGTGAAAAATGGCTGCACCAGCATTGCCAGTTAGACCAGTCAGAGCTTGGTTAGAACACTAACTAAATGGTACAGACCCCTTATCTGTCCCAGGTAAATCTGTACCTTCCTTAGCGCTTCTCTGACGCACTATGACACAAAGAATGACACAGACACAGCGAGAATATCCAAGCAGGGAAAAGCCCCATTTAATTTTTCACTTCAGTCTTTGTAGTTTTGAGAATGAGACCAGATTGGATGACAGGGCTCAACCTCTTCAACCACACTGATCAAAGTCACAGTCCATCTATGTTTCCTCCTACCAGGAGAAATTGTCAACAGCAAAAAGTCGTTACCCTAATAATAGAATTGTTTATGAAAGGTGCGTGAGAACTCTGAGACTCTGACTCCAAATATATAAACATATCAGAAAGCTGAGAAGAATTGTAAAAGAACAGGGCAACACTTCTCCCAATCAATTGTCACTGGCTGGGGAGTGCCATTCTGGCCAAGGGCTGTGCCTTCTTCTGCTGTGCCAATCCACAGGTAAAAAAGAGGCTTTTGGTGGAGAAAGGAGACAGGGAGGACAAGTCACAGCACCTTCTTCCTCCAGCCTGGGCAGCCCACTCCTCACCTGCAAGGTCAAGGCATAGACCTGCCTAGTTCCCAGAAGAGAGAGGTTGTATTTTTCCAGAGACAATCCAGTGAACTGCTACTATTCCACACTCTTCCCACTCTGTAACAGCATGGGTTAAATCCCAGGTTTTAAACACTCTGCAACAGGAATGCTGCTTTGCTTGATAAGTACCACTCAGACAAGTAATTCTATGTAAACAACTCCCTCCCTTCCTTCAAAAGGAAAGAGAACTTGAGAATAACCACAAGCAGATACTCCTAGATACCCAGTCCCAATAGCGAATCTTGCTGAACAGCTAATCCTTATCATAAGCAGACAGCTTAGAGTGAAAATCTTGAGACTCCTAGAGATGCTTCAGCATAAGTCTTTAAATGAGTGCCTTCTTCTCTTGGTTTATCCAGAAACAGGCCACCTACAGAGATATTTTAAATAATATTGTTGCAGAAAATTGAAGGGTGAATTTCAGGGTTTGGCATAATTGAGACAGTATCTTGGCTTCTCCATCAAATTAATCCCACAAATATCCTTCTGAACTGCCTGTTTCGGCAGTCCAAGACACAGTAAGTCCAGAGGAGCAACCACTGCAGATTCAGGGCTCCAGACTATGGAATGTGATCACCAGATTTCCACGATTTCTGCTGACTTTAAAAGCCACGCTCCAGATTTCTCAAGCAGACATACCAAGGATGGCAACATTTGCAGTGTTGAACTTTCTCAGAAAATACATATAAACAAATGCATTATCTGTAGGACTGTGATTTTAAAGAAAAGCTGATAATACTTCACAATTTCTTCTTAAAACTCTCGAACAGGGAAGAACATCAGTATTAAAAATATCTGAATTCCTGTCTAAAGCACAAATTTTCCCAATTGTGTTGAACCACATCAGGATATTTCTTATCAGCCACATTCATTCTGTGAGAAATAGGCTGGAGAATTGGAGTTAAGAACATATAAATTATATTTCTTGGTCATTTAGAAAGCACACAAACTGTTCAGTAGCCAATGTAGTAACAAAATGAAACACAAAAGGGAAAAAACAAAACTGTAGCTATTAATTATTTATGATTCCAGAAGTTTATTCACTGACAATGACATGTAGCACTGATAGAATTATTGAAGAAATTGGATAAAATAAGGAAGTATTCAAAACTATTTTCAAAAGGTGATACTTAAACAAATACTCCCCAAGTCTGCAGGCTTCATTGAGATGTCTCAGTCCCTGGTAGTGTCCTGCTCTATGAAAACATCATCACAGTGATGAAACAAAAAAAGGCTCTCCAAGCTTTCTCCTTCTCATCCCAGACCTCTTCAAATCCAAGCAGCTCAACACTACCTACACTGCAGGGAGCTCATTAATTACCTAAATAATTTTTATCATTGCAACATTTCCTTTGTGGTAAAATCAATCTGCTGAAAGAATTGAAAGACTCATGTCCGCAGCCTAGCTTGTTATTTACAAACCTATAGATTTCTTACACTGAATTTTATGTTCCTCTGTTTACTTTTTAAAATGCTTCATAATTACACTTCACTGTTCAAAGGATTCTCCTCTTACCTGGAGAAAACTACTTTCAGAGAGTGTAGGTGACACAATATAACTACTGGGTGTAAATCAACAATCTTCCTGCATCACTGCATTCACTGGATTTTTCTTTCCTGTCAGGAACTTTTCCTTGCCACTGAAAACCTTGCAGCCCTCTGAACTACATTCCTGTGTTCTTCCTTGATGTGACTGAATTGCTTCTGCTTACGTATATAAAAGAGACTGTTACTTTTGCATTTTTGAATCTTCTTCCTGTGTTAGCTGGAAGGCCATTGTATTCCCACTGCATGAAGAATCCTAGCCTGAGAGTAATCTCAAAGGTTTATTTTCTTCCTAAGTGCTTACAAATGTTATTTCCAACCCAATGAGGAAAAGGGAATTTCAGTCCCAATAGTGAATCTTGCTGAACATCTAATTCTGATCATAAGTAGACAGCTGAGTGAGAGTCTAGACACAAATTACTCTCAATGTTAATAGCTTTTTATTTGGGTGGGGAAAAAAGCCATTGCTGACACACTGTTTTTCATGAACAGCTGCCGTGTTAGATGTATGCATGATAGATCCTAGGTTTGGTTCACTCCTGACAAAGGGGATAAAACAGTCCAATAACACTGCCATGAGTACAAAATCTCTTCCATCTTAGGCTGTGCAAATACTTACTCTGGACTAGCTGAGTAATTCTGTCTGCAAAAAACCAAAACAAAACCCAAACTTGAATAAAATCAGAAATAACCAGCAAATCATACATGCATAAACAATAGCAGCATGACATAATAGGAAAATTAAATAGCATATATATCATTATCATCAGAGAGTAACATCAAAAAAAACAGCTAGTCAGCCACCAAAAACCACTGTGCTATTAGACTTCTCCATGAAGTGACTTCCCTTAAGTTGACCCAGTGGAAGTACTACAAGTATAAAAAACCCAAAACAGGTCATACCAGGAAAATGGCAGAATTCAGATCACAGAACCTAGAAATTTGAAACCACATAAAAACTGAAAATAAAACTAACCTGCAACATAGATGTACTCAAACAGCACAAAAACTTCAGGGAATTAAGACAACCTTGGCTCACCCCATTTGGTCTGGCATAGATTCCTGTCTTTTCAAGAAATAGAAGAAGAGAAAAATTTCATCTTGTACAAGGGAACTGCAAATACTGGCATTTTCATGCCTGTTTCCAGGAAGGAATTTAATATTTGTTTTATTTTTAAATTAGAAGAGTGCAACCTGCTGGGCCAGCGAAAGCTCCTGGGTCCTCGCAGTCAGCGTGAGCCCAACCTGGAGCAGCAGCTGTGCTATCGTGTGCTCACTTCTCCGGGCTATTCCCAGCTCTCTAACTCCCTCTGCATGACAGCAGCCTGAATAACAAGGACATTTGCTTCTGCCACATGCAAAAGGACAAAAGGAGCATGAGTTGAATTTAAAAAAAAAAAAAATCTAAAGTGATAAATACAGAAAAATGATTAGGCATTGAATTTAAGTGGGAGTTGTCACATAAAAAATGCTGCAGAACCAGGTCCACAGTACTACTCAGATGAAAGGAGGGCTATTCTTGTGTTACTACAGTGAAAACAGCATTATGACCCCTCCTATTCTGTCTTTACGGGCAGATTTCAATAATCGCATTACTTTCTCTAGTTTTAATTTTCAGTTACTTCTTGGCAAAGATTTAGAGGTTTTTTTAAAACCAGTGTGCATTTTATCTACCTGTCTGTAAGCCTTTCTTCAGTATTACCTCCCTTTCTATTCTGAAACAAGATGCATCCTTTGGAATTCCAACAGAACAATAGGGGAAAAAAATGTTCAATGGGATGCTACACACAAGCTGGTATAGTCCAAACATTCACAGGCTCAACACAGCTCAGATGGTGAATTTATGAGTAAGCAAGTTTAATGATATGAAAAGACTATATTAAAAGAGCAAAATTTATTTAATTAGAAGACTTTTTTTGGCAAATTCTTGTCTTCCACCTATTTTTTTTTTTTTTGGTCAAAGCCTTTAAAAATTCCACCTGGATACTTGCCAATCCTATAAACACATACTACAGTGCACAGCTATGTAGTGGAGTTCCTTGACAAGCATCCTTCACAATTCTGTTGCCTTCCTAGTATGCCTGTATCAGAAAGGGGAGTTGAGAAAACTTTTGGAGGAGAACTGGTTTTTAAGTTTCATGTATCAACACTCATCACTAGGAAAAGAATCTTCAGCCAGAGGGTGGTCTGTCACTGACAGATCTTCCAGGGAAATGGTCACGGCACCAAACCTGCCTGAGTTCAAGGAGCATCTGGATGACACTCTTGCTCATTTGGTTTAGCTTTAGGTAGCCCTGCAAGGAGCAGGGAATTAGAATCTTTGGTTCTTATGGCTCACTTACATCCTGAGATATTCTAAGGTTCTAAGATAAATATACTTACAAGAAGTATACACTACATAATTTTTATCTATTTGAGTAAAATGAATGCAAGAAAATTAAAACCACAGGTGAAAAACTGGACCATTGAAACAGGCCCCCTAGATCTCATCCAAGAGCAAAAACATGGAAAACTGCTGGAACACTTCAGAGCCCTAAAGAGGGAGGATCAGGGCTTTATGATCTGTCTACTACTTTCACTGCCCTTTGGGCAGGAAAAAGTAAATCTGCTCCCTAAACATATTTGTTTATCCTGTTCTTAAAAAAGGATGGTCCTTACAGATGGTCAACAACCTCCCAGCCTAGATGTCAGTGTTTAGCTTACACTGTCTTTGAAAAGCTTGAATTTTAGTCCAGTATTGTATGTCCTATTCAGAAATGCAAACAGAACTTTATTTCCTTCACCTTTACAGCAATGTCCCATGTTTCTTAAGACTTACAACCTAGAGAAAAGAGTGGACACGTAAGTCCAGCTCCTTTCTCGTTTTTCTCAAGTGTCCCAGTCAAGTGTTCTTCACCTCTGTTTTGCCTCCACACATCCTCCAAGTAGTCTACAGCTTCCTTGAAGTGTAATGCCAAACCTGGATACATCATTTTAGCTTTCATCTCTTCATTGCCAAAGAAAGTCTCCTAAGTAACCACTCTGTTTAAACATTGCAGCATTATGTTTGAAGCTGCTTCCTCTTCACTCTAAGGACACACTTGACCTGCCAGGAAGATCCAAAGTTTTCCTTACAGCATACAATATAAAATGAATTTAGTTTATGTCTTGACATTCTATTCCATTTCAACCATAATTCTGTGGTAAACACATAATGAAAAAGCTGGTATTCCTGGCTCCCATGCGTATATTCAGGTCCCAAAATCGAACAGTTGACACAATCATGACCAAAAAAAAAAAAAGCTGCAGCTAACCCAAAAGTCAGGGCTGGGAAGCCCAAACCAAAGCAAGAAACACCAGCTAAAATAAAAATTGCTAAGGAAAATAAAGAGCAAGCAGTTCTTCAGCTGTATAAATAAGAAGGAACCAAGAGAAATTATGCCACTATGCAGCCAGTGGAGTACAGATAAAAATAACACAGATAATGGCTATAAAACTAATGACCAGGCATTTGGGATAAGATTCATCTGACCTGTTTCAGCTGTTCCCTCAGAGTTACACTTTCAGATATGCTTGCTTCTTTCCTCTTATCTAAGACTGCCTGGGGCACTCACATGGGAGCCCATGCAGACTTTCAGGTAAGCACCAGAGCCACAACCCAAGCAACTTGGAGAAGCTTCAACAGGCCCCAGCAGGGGACACAGTAGAGGCAGGCTTGGCCACTTCAGTACAGGCAAGCAGAGGGAAACAAATCATGCTTCATCAAAAATAAGAGTGCTTTTTTTATTACCCTCACTTCCTTGGCTTTTTTTCCTGCTATAAAATCATCATGTGTTTGTACAAAATTCTTATTCTGGGAATGTATTTCAGTCCACATAAACATCTGCACTTAGTTACGTTAACTGGTATCCAAGCCCCAGCAAGATCCTGCCCTGATTATTTAGCTCTGAGTGTTTTTGCCAGCTTCTATTCCCAGAACACACTGGATTTATAGCTATGTCCAACCTCCAGCTTTGCTAGTTAGAAGATTGTAAGACACAGGCTCAACCTGAATGTCTTTTGTACTAGGAGAAAATCTTTCCAGCAGGCTCAAGTAACAAGCCATTAAATTGTGCTAGCATACATTAACAGTAGGAAAGTGAACTATTGTTGGTTGCAAATTGTTGGTCTGTATTTTTAATCAGTCAGTATTTTAAATATTGTTTGACCTACATCTTTTGTCTGCTTTCCTTGATATCTAACCATAAAATACAGCCCTGGATTCAAATACCAATAAAACATGTTGTCGCAATTTTGCATAACTCAGCACAAAAGAACCCAGATCTCAAGTAAATAAACTTATAAGTCTTTTCTTTTTGGGGATTGCTGTGTGTTTTTGTCTGCTGCCCTGCAGAGTTAGATCCAAACCATTAATAAAAAAGATATATATACAGTTTCATCTGAGAAGACAAACAAAAACATGCAGGATATAAATCAAAATAAGGATTTGCAAAAGAATAGAGTAAGCACTTACTAAGCCAAAAACATATTGTTCTTGTGAAGAAGCCTGCTCTGACCACTGTGCTTCTTCCAAATGTACGTTTATGGAGTTCCAGGCCAGAACATTTTTGGAGGATAAAGACATGAAGCATTTGATCCCAGCAAAATTCACTGTGATCTGCCTAATTCTCATGGAGCTGAACTTCACCACAGTTGTGAACAAGGCTACCTTCTCAATGCAGCTTTTAGACAATTATTCTCTGACTGATATTTGTTTGAAAACTTATTTTACATGACTAACAACTGCCTCAAACTGTGAATATGCATATCTATGAAATATAGATAAATAGATAAATACATAACTTGACCTCCTACCCCTCCCTCCCAAGACACAATCTGAAAACAAACTTATGCCTTTCTTCAAGCAAGAAAACTGGTTTGGGATATGCTTTCTTTGCATCTGGTTTGGATCTCTCAGCCGATGCTGAAATGCATCTACTTTGCTTTGGTGCGTGAAAACATGCCCTACAGAAAAAAATAATTATTAAAATGTATTTAAATCTTTTGAGTTGAAATATAAGTGATGTAACCAGTCAGCCAATGTAAACTATCGCATTATCAATTCCTATTTTCCATTCTCAAATCCCAGCTCCTGGCTCTGAGCAAGAGCTTTTTCAGCTCCTGGCTCCACTGCAAAGCAGAGATGAGAAATGCCCAGCCACCTGCAGGACCAGGTTCAACTGTTTCCCTTTCTCTCCAGCCACTCACCCCACAGAAAGGTAAACATAATTTTTTTTCTGGGACTGGACAGCCCCTGTCAGCACATACATTTTGAAGACTGACTATTCAATGCTGCCATCATTTAAAGACTGCCCCATTCAGTACCTGGTTGACAGACCCAAAGTTGCAGTCCTCCACAACAGCTCCTGCCCAAGCGGGGAGCCGGGGCCCTGCTTCTCCAGCTTCAAAATAACACTCTCTCCCCAGGATTCTGCAGTCAACAAAAATACCAAGTCAAGGTACAGAGAGAGTCAGAGGGATTTATGTACTCTATCCCTATCAGTATCAGTGACTCTAGTATCCAGAAATGCATAAACCTATCTCAGAAAAGCTATTTGCACCATGAAATAGTACCATGCTTCAAATTTTGTCTAAGCAGCTTTAAGCATACAATGTGCTTTTCTAAGCTACAAATAATCCATAAATAAGAAGATTGGTAACAGGTACATGGCTGAAGGTCTCCTCTATGACAGTCTCCCCCTCAGCCACAGTATACTGTGCTAGAAGCAGGTTCTGTTAAAGAGAAGACAAGCACTCAAGTGTTTGGCAGTGGCCTCATTCTGTGATCTGAATCTTCAGTTATCAGAGAAAGGAAGACCTTTGGTTTTATTTGTACAGCAGCACTAGCACAAGTCATTCTGGAAATGCAAGCTCTAAATATCTTCTTAGCAACTGGGGAAACAGGATGCCAAAGATCACATACTATTTTAAGTGTAAAAAATATAAAATTTTATTTGACAAGTTAACAAATAACAATATTTCATTAGTCCATTAAAACATTATTACAAGGAAGTGTAGTTGAGTTATAGCTACACTACATGAACGTTCATTCTAAGGTGAACAAACTGACCTACTGGAGAGTAGGCAGTTTAGAATGTACATGTCTACTGTATCCAGTTTATTTTTAAAAGGTATTTTGTACAACTAAAAATGTACTAGATGTCAGACAACTTCAAAAACTTCTAAAACAGCAAATTTCAGAACTATTCTTCTCAGATGACATCATCTTTTTTCAGAGATAGCTGAAGTTTCCTTACAGCTTTTAGCAGCTGAAGAGAAGTTCTGCTTTTCTGCCCGGGACAAGGTTTAGACATACTTTCCTTTACAGAGACTGCAATCTCCTTTGCTTCCTTTTGTTCACCACACTTTAGTTTGACATGAGTTTCCCCTTGCTTCAAATTCTGAGTTTTTCTCTTTAATTTTTGCACCTAGGAAAAAAAAAAAAATTACTAATTAGAATGTTACATACTCCAAAGACCCACAGCTGTAGAACTGACTGGACTTCTACAGATTACTAAGAGACATTAAAAAAAGGGAAACGTTTAAACTTAGCAACCTTGCACAGTTGTCTCACTATAAGAGAAAAGTGACCTTGCCCTTCCAGAAACCACCATACAAAACTGACCTCACCTACACTCAATTGATTGTTGAATCCCGTCGCTCCCTAACATAAAAATCCTTGCTTGACAGAGCTGGAATATCATCTCTTAATAATCTATACGTACAACAGTCTCTTTCCATTTCAGATTGCACTACCCTAATGAAAAAGCCAAACAACCAATAAACCTCTAAAATGTATACTGTTAATTTTCAGTTACTGGATCTAAGCAGCTTATTTTGAAGCCTCCTTAACAAAAGTGGAAAACAGAATGAATAGGGTTAATTGCTATGGAATGTTTTTTAAAATGTCAAATAATGAGTCTTGACTAGCACTTGGCATGAAAAGGTCACTTCCCAAAGATAAAATTAGGCTGGAAGCATTCCAAATGCCAATTTAGGCTTTAAGTCCATTTCTAAAAATAATTAACTTTACTTGCATTCTAGAACATATTATTAACTGTGATACACAGAGATTAGCATGGCACTTTTAGTATGGCAGGTTCTAGACAAAGAAATATGCATTAGAAATATTAAGATTGGCCTGTAAAAAATACAAATGAAAATGTCTGTGTGCAGAAGCACCAGAAGAAAAAAAAAATGCAGGCCAAGTAGTTAGAGGAATGCCCTGTATGGATAACCAGGGCATGATGGACAGTAATCATACAGACACCACTATTTACAGCATGACCCTAAGGGGTGTGCTCTGACCAGGCTGTACCAGAGCACTGAGGACTTGCCAGAAGATCTGCACACTGGCAAGAGGCAAAGATGACAATAAGGTTGCACCACATTGTATATGCTACTCTTCATCATCCCAAAACAACGGCCAACAGTGGCCATAAAGATATGCAAAAGAAAGAAACAAAGGTGCAGTTGTTGTCCACTCTCTTATGTTCCTGAGGATGAAGTC
The DNA here is from genome assembly GCA_013401135.1 of Cettia cetti. Classification (NCBI taxonomy): domain Eukaryota; kingdom Metazoa; phylum Chordata; class Aves; order Passeriformes; family Sylviidae; genus Cettia; species Cettia cetti. The sequence continues at coordinate 69,419 of VZUI01048601.1, read as the reverse complement.
AGCAAGATTTTGAGGCAAGGAGTAACACCATAATTGTTGGGTCTTGAAGAATGTATGAAAGAAACCAGCTGACACTGCCAAGAGAGGCAGTGAGGACTCAGCAGTCAATGCCCTTTGTCCATATTGCTAACATGCAAGTCTGACACATCTGCTACGACATAAAGCACCTCTATGCTTGCAATTACATGGACAATAAAAAGTTTAAGTGAGTAAAATCCATCAAAAATTAATATCAGTAGAACTGGTCAGATTTAAATTAACTATAACCTCCTCTTTTCATAAGGTCTTATGCTGAGTTTTGTTCTGTTTCCTGTATAAGTAAAGTTCTCAGGTGAGTATTTATCTTGAAACATAAGATGAAAAAAACAGAAAACAATCAGACAGAACTATGGATTGAATGTTCAATCATATGCCCAAACCAAACAGCTACAAAAGAGGCTGTTCAACTATAGAAGAGGGATTTTACATGGGCATGTATGAAAACTTGTTATCTATGGTTCTAAAAATAAATGACTGACAGAATGAGGACAGTTTAAGGGTTAAACAAAACTGAAAGGCTTGCCCAGCTATGATTTTGGAGAAGCTCTGGTTAACAGACTAGTTAATAAAAACTTTTCAATGTTTCAGTAATATAAAAGACGTTTAATCCAGTCTGTACAGGAATTTCAGTTTCTATTTTCTCATTCCCCTGAGGGACAGGATATAAAGGAATGAAATTTCAACAGTTTGTCTTAACACAGTGAGCAGAAGTGACAGACAGGCAACCCAGCTCTATTGCAGAACTGCCACAGGGCAGGAAGCTTTCCCACCGGCATATATTCCTAACTGCCAGTTGTAAGCATTTTTTCCTGATCAAATGAAGAAATTGGAGGTACAAAAATATGAGCCAGCCATCTAAATATAATCACCCATACTGGAACATCTTGGCTTAAAACATTCCAGTGACATTCTAGCTGATGACAACAGGAGGCAGAGTTGTGGCAGCCTTTCAACAAGAATGTTAGTAGCTAGAGAGTTTACATTTCATTCTTACAGTAGCCTGATGCTTTTTCAGCTTGGATATTTGTTTTCCTTTCATCTCCATTTGTTTTACAAGGCAATTCAGCTCCTGTTCCAGATCTTCACAAGCTTGGGAGTCTTGAGTACCCTCTATCTCCTTCAGAAGTTCTTGATACTCACTATTGAAGACAAGAATGACAATCTAAGTATTCATGATATAGTTTCTAGGAATTCTTCCTGCAGGAGTTCCTAGCCATTTTGTGCAGAATATAGAAATTTAGCATAGTTTCCATTGTCACACAATACACATTAATCTGGAATATATTAACATGAGAAAGGGAAAAGGTTTTCCCGTGATTCTGATTTTCTTGTTCCAAATTTTTAGCTGATGTCCATCTTACTTCTCCCTCTTCCCACAGGCATAACAACTACATGGGTAATAGTGTGCAAAATGAGATTTTTGAAAGTGAACAGCAGCTATGCAGTACAACATTTTCACTTCCTGCCCAATTTAGCGCAGACTTTGAAGGCTTAGTGTAATACATGAAAGTGTTTTTTAAACTAGTACATTCAAGCCACAATTTTTCTGACAAATTATTCAAATTAAAATATTATACTCAGAAAGACTTACAGCAAAGTGGGCTGCTTAATTAAACTAACCAGATTAAGCAAAAGAAATTGTGTAGATCTTGATACCCAGATATCTGAACAAGTTGAAGTCAGAGACCCCCTCTTAGATAAGTAATCTCTTTACAAAGGTCAGAGCTTCTTTTCTGACTTCTGAGTAACTGCTTCTTCTTGACAGTTTAATTCAAGCAACTAGTTGTTGCTATAAAAAAAAAGCCTGTCCTTGAACTGCCATGAGTAAGCCAGACATTGCTTTTTGAACATGAGATTGCTTGCCAGTTTAAATTTTGCCACATCAAGGATTTCAAATCAGCGTCAACATCCTAACTGTTTTATTCAGCACACGCTCCTCTGTTCAAACCACAGCTCATTGTGTTGACATGTCTATTATGACCAGCTACAGAGCTTTGGCCCACAGTCCCACAGGCCTGCATTTAATGGGAAGGTGCCTAAGAACACAACAGGTTGTCATCCACATTTACTTGCATGGCTAGAAGGATACATACACTCCCATCTGAAGTGTTAGCTTCTTCCACACCCTGCCCATTTCCTGCCAGGAGACTGTCCCTCTTTCACAACCCCCTTACAGGACCAGCAAGTTCTCCTGCTATCAACAAGCAAAAGGTATGGGCACCAGACTGACTCAGCACAAAGACTCGGCAGGTACACCAGTAAGGAAAGAACACAGAGTAAGTACAAAAGAACAGCAGAGATGTTGTTGCAGGACTGTTCATGCCAGTGCTGTACTAACCCATTCCACCACCTAGAGTTACTGCATCCTGCAGGCCTACTCAGTATCAGCACCACCTTTGCAGCCTTCTCCAGGAGAAAAATTTACTCTGTACATCTCAGAATATGTTTAAAATATCTAAAAACACAGGTCTGAAAGGCTTTTCATTTGCTGCAGCTGCTACTTCAGTAGCACCTTGTTTAAATACAGGATGTGGAAGCAGAAAAACAAGACCAGTGAAACACCAGGGTAGAAAGAATTTTTTGAATGAGAAAAATCCTACCAGTCAGGCCTGCTCAGGTCAGTCTGTCAACAAGTAGTCCTATAGCCAAAACCAGCTAGGCTCAACTGTAGCATCCATCACTTCCCAAGGCTACTGCTGAAGTCACATTTACTCACTACACCAACGATGGGTACTCACAGGCTCATCTGGTCCAGCTCATCTTGTAAGGCCAACAGAAGCTCTGAAAAGCTCCTGGTGGCAGTGGGTGGTGTGGAACAGGAGGATACAGATTTTGAAAGTGCACTGTGTCCCGAAATCTCAGCTGTAGCTCCTCCTTGTCTTCGCGACGGATTGCGATGCTTCATAATGTGCAACACACTTTGTACGTTGGCACTGACAGAATGGCTGGAGCTGACAGACTTAAAGAGGAATTATCAGTGGCTTACAGAAGCAATTAACAACTACACAGCCTTACTCAAACTGTAGACGTCACTTTAGTTAGAACAGTGTTTTTTGCCTACCTTCCCAGCCACAAAAGGTAGTTCACCAGCCTTTACATGTAATTGTGAAAGCTGCATTTTCTTCATTGTAGGAATTCTCTGCCATAAGAGCCATAAGAAAATATAAGACAAGAAATTCCAATCTGTTAACTCAAGAGTACAATCTTAAAATTTTTTTTAGTAAGTAAAATTCAAGCAAATACACAGTGAAATGCCTCACCTCAGCTTTCTTCTGGTTTTAAAAAAATATATTTTCCCTCCTGTAATAAGTAAGACTCTCCAATAGCTGACACAAGTAACTTTTATTCCATATGCATGTAGGAGATTCTTTAACAACACAGCTAACATTAAAGGAATTGAATCTTGTTTACTTAAGTTTTCAAAATCATAATTGTAAAATTTTGACTGATCTGTAACATATGTAGCAAAATAAATTCTCTTGATTTCAGTAATCCCCTCAAAACACACCACCTTAAGATGGTGAGCTAAAACTCCTTTGTAAACTGATTTTGCCAGATAAACTGAAAGGCAGCTAAGACAGGACATAGGGGATGGCAGCAAGACTTAAACAGGAGTAATTGTCAAGCTGGTAAGGGAAGGTTTTCCAGTGATGCCCTACTAGCCCCAGTAGCATTTCAATTAATGAAGGAAAGAAAAAAAAAAGGGGGAAAAAAAAAGAGTTATTTAGCACCATTTGTCACTTTAGAAGTGGAGTAAAGTGCAGCAGATGAATCAAGTGCCTCTTACATCACCATTTTTCACAAATTCCAGTCTCTGTGCAAGTCAGATGCTACGAGCAACAGTATGCTAATAAAATTTTCCACGTTACCTTCCTAGGTTTTATGTTCTTCCCATTTTCCTTTTCAGGTTCACATTGAGATGTTACTGAAGACATCAAAATTCTGTTTACATCAAATTCTGTTTGAAGCTGTGGCAATAAGCAAAAAAGAAAAGACCTTCAGTGTAATATTAGAAACATGAAATAGCAAGGTTTAATTAATTCTCTCTTTCATGCATGGATAAGAACCAATTAAGGGCACTATTAATTGTCCTGCTTTGAAGGCATAAGCTACTCTTAAAAACTGAACAGATTACTAGGAAAGCAGGGTATCAGGCAGATCTTGCAGCTCTGTCTTAGTATTCCTCATTTTCATATTCAGCTGCAGCAGCAGCTGTATTTTTCCACTGTGACAACCAGCAACTGAGATAAGCCAATCCTGCCACATGCTGAGGATCTGATCATAAAATCCAAATTATATTAACATTTGGCTCTTACAATCTGGGGACAGAGAGAACTAAGCCAGTCTGTGTTACACTGAGGTCAAACCTGCTGGACAATCCTCACATTGCTCGGTGGTTCAAAGTTGCTATCAAGGCCCTTGATAAACAGGATGATAATCATTCCCAATTAAACATAGGACAAGGATTTGTTTTGGCATGTGTTACAGTTCCAGCTAAGCAACACTGGAGGTTCACTACTAAAGTGAGAATATTCTGGCTTTTCTGTCATCAAGAGGAAGTGAACCACACCCTGCGCTTCCCAGCCCAGATCCAACAGACCTAAATCCATCCTGCAGTGTATTAAGATGGTACTAACACTACTTTAGGACTCAGTTTACTGCATCTAAGTCCTTTCTTGAGCAAATGTTTAGACTATCTGCTCTGGGACAATCATTCCTACCATGTTTCTCAGAAGATAGTATCTCTGTGCTAGGCCTTTTGCTCTGCAGCAGCATGCAGTCTAAGTAAGAAAGCAGAATACCTACAAGTTTTCAACTGTGTCATTCTGCTGGATTCTGGAGATGGTCAGACATCTGGGCTACAAATCTGCATGCTATTTAAAGCTTCCTGGATTGATGAAAACCCATCATCCTTGGATGAAGAATAAGAGCTGACAGCAGTTATGAATTAAATTAAGGCATCAGCTTTGCTTACATTCTTCCAATATTACTCTTCAGGGCTGCAGCGCCAACCCCACCCCAAAATAATTCCCCCACAACTTCTCTCTCTTCCAAGCTCACTGCTACTTATGCACAAAGTGAAATTTGGAATATAACTAGCTTGCCCCTTTAACAAAAGGTTTCATTATTTTGCTCTCCTTGGCAAATACTCTTCTCTCAGATGGATGCTGACCCAACAAACTGATTATGACTTCACAGAATTACATGAATTCATATGAATTATACAAGATCTCATTTGATGAACAATATATCACTGATCAAGGTTTTTCCAATACAGCCCTATGTATTAGATTTCAACAGATCTTAACAAAGGGAGGAAAACAAACATAATAACCAACCTCACTTGGGATATAAGGTTTCATATGTGACCACTTTTGAATTACTGAAAATTAGGTTAACCTGATTCAGTTACAGATTTTCTAAGAATTGATTTTCTACCTGGGTCACTTAAAGCAATGTTGAGGCTGATGTACCATTAATATAAACCCAAGCAGAATCTTTTTTCATTGAGATATGCAACACACCTGGCAAGCTTTCTAACATGTAGCTTTTAACTAGGCAGCATTTCAGGAGTTCTGCCTGGGTAATAAACATGAGGAGTTAAAATAATAAAGTAATAAAACAATAAGGGCATTTCAAACAGAGAGAATAGCTTTCTTCAGTACTAAAATAAGATAAATAAAATCTTTTCAGTCTACCTGAGCAGTTTTATCTTGTATTAGCTTATGCTGATGCTCTCCTTTACACAGCTTTTCTTCTAAGTGTTTGATCTTGTCCTGAATTTGAAGGCAAGAACGATTAGTCCCAATTCAATTTGTCATGCTGAATCAGAAGTCTGGAGAAGCTCACAATTGTAATGTGGGGATAAAACTGGACTGCAGGAATTTTTAAAGCCCAGATTGAAAAAAGACTCGTGCACTTGAAGCTAAGGCAGCATTCAGTCAGGTATACTTTAACAGAGGTAACTTTTGCAAAGCTTAGTACTATTAATAGTGTGCCATAAAATGATAGCAAATGACTTTCAGACTGTCATTCCATGCATGCTTACTTCAGCATTTCTCTGAGTAGCAGTGAGTTTAAGACACTCTTTTTCTAGCATTTCAAGCTTTTCAAGTTTTGCATGCAGTTCCAGCCGCTTCTGATCTTCCTCTTTCTGAAGCTGAGCCTGAAAAAAATAAGCAAGAATGGAGTTGGCAACTGACTGAAATTGTTTCAGACAGCCAAAAAAAAAACCCACCAAACCACCCCACACCAGAGTAAAGGTGTTTAATTAATTGAAATTCCATATTTTTTAAATTGCAAAGTGATGAAAAATACCAGGCAGACAAAGATGACTTAAGCTTCCAGCAGCTTTTTTTGTCTACCAAGTGTGCAAGTATTAGCATGGTTTTGCTCATTAGGAGTTCCACCCAGGGAGCTTTTCATACAATTCATTCAATGGTTGTCATCAGCCATACACTAAATTGCTTCTGTTTGCTAGCAGCCTGAGCAGAGCTGAGGAAAAACAATGACCACAAAAGACTTCAGATCCTGCACATTTCTATACTTTTGAACTACTTCACTACTTTGTTATTATGTTAAAGGGCTTCACCTGTTGTTCTAAAATCATTTTCTTTTCCAGTCCTGCCCTGGAAACCATTTTTCTCATGTAATCCAGCTGTTTCTCCAGCAGGGAGCAGCGGGATTGTGCTGCATTTAACTGCACACTTGCATCTACAGAGAGAAACAAGACATTCAGTACAGCAAAGGGAGCTACACATTTAGCCAGACTCATTTCATTGAGGAATTCTCTGTCTTCAAAACAGGCAAGAACAGTTTTGTTAGTCTCAACAACTCATGTGGTTAAAATGTATTTTATATATAAGACATGAGAATCAAAATGTTTTTTCAAAGCTAGTCCCTAATTTGATCCCATTATCTGAGAGAGGACAATCTTCTCTTCTCTTATCTTTTCTCAAGTTAGCAGTGTTATGTAAGCAGCTGCTTGCATATTGTAGGAGTTAAACATATCACCTGAAACATGCTTAGTCTTTAAAATTGCTTTATGGCTTATGCAATACTCAGTTGATATATGTGAAAATATCTCAACTTGATCCACAATTATCAAGCTCCTGTCCCTCCTCAGTTCTGAAGCAAAGAAAGAAAGGGGCTGCACTAATTAGCAGTTTTTCAAAACAAAACACTCCCTGGATTATAACTTAGTGTTGCTGTGGTTACACCTTATCGCTCAAAAGAAATACCTTTCCTCTGTTGCATCAGCTCCTGATGTGCTGTGTCCTTCTGGTAGGATTTGTGCTCCAAGACCTTCTTGTACTGAGCAGCTGCTCTGGAGAGGCTGCACAGTTTATCTTCAGCCTGTGACTTCTCCTGCTCTAGACGGTGGATTTTTTCTTGCAGAGCTTTCAGGGCTGCCACTACAGCTAGCAAACAACACAACAGCTAAGTAACCCTAAGTAACATTATTATCATTATTACAAAACACTTCACGTTACAATATAATACCTAAATTTTCTTCCTAGGATCACTCCTAAAATTAACTACAGTCCCCAGCTGTACACTAACATATGCAGAACATATATGGGAGAAAATGGATGTGTTTACTGCATAACTGAGGTAAGAAGCTCTGGCCCTATGAGAAAAACTGTTTTCACTCCAAATGGCAGCAAGCACAAAGAAATCATGGCAAATAGAATATAATAAGCCATGGGAATTCTCTTTAAATAGCAGCAGAGAACACATGTATCCAAGTCACAAGTTTTGGTTTAAGGCAACTGATCTGGACAGATTAAAAAGAGAAAACATGCTCAGAATGGGGAGAAATTAGATACAAAGGACAATTTAGCAAAGGATACATTGTTAAATATTTTACTGTTTCAAAAGGTGTCAATTTCCATGTCTAGTATCTTGTATTTGATGATTCCTTAAACCACAGAAACAAGTCTGGAAGATTTTGCTTTTGGCCTCAAACAGAGTATGTGTCAAATTATACCAAAAATAAAAGCTGCAATTTCTACTACAAGAAAAAGTCTGCTAGCTCTCCATAAAGCATAGACACCTGTAGAAGCTTAAGACATGTTCCATAACAAGTCAGGCTTATTTTCTGACATTTTATAATTGACAGTTTCTCTATTCCATATTCTCACATCAAAAGAATACCATGAAATATTGCTACCTCCTTAACAACTTTCACCGTCGTATCACAGATCCATAACAAAAATCAAACCAAATATTAAAAAAACAAACCCAACCATCCAAACCAAGCAAAACCACACAACAAAAACTAAATAAACATTGAACAAAAACTCAAAACAAATCAAGAAGCAAATATCAGAAAACAGAAGGACGAAGTGGGACCACGTTTTCCATCTTTCTATTGGTATGCCAAACACTCCCTTAACCACTTAGCTACATAGCACTAAACTGATCACTGTAAGCATAATCACAAAAAAAGCCCAAGCTCTGTATGACATAAGATCAGTACAGAAATCATAGATTTTTCAGGTGAAGAACAATGATCACTCATAGGCTATGTTTGTGCAATGTAGCAAAGTTGTCCATGATAGTAAGTCCAAGTACAGGTATCCATAAGATTCCCCAGGCTCTCCAGATACCTTAAGTCACTGAGCATTTGCCTTGTGAGCTCCAAGGAGTAGTCACCCATTAAGGCACATGACACCCATATTTCATATGGACTAACTTTCATACTAACTTTCCTGGGAGTTTGAATTTTTCAAAAGTTCTCCCAAGGAAACATACCATGCAAAAAAACCCCCAAAACCCTTAGAAGTGATTTTAAGCTGGAAGGAGACAAATAGCACAATGCAAAGCCAATTTCAGGTCAGCGTATCGTACCAATGATCTTTTTTTACTGTATTTGAAGTAATTAATAACTTCTATGAGTTTGAAGCATTCTCCTTTGCTTTCAGAGGAAGTCTGACGATTTTAAGTTAAACAAATTTCAAAGCCAAAGTTTACAAGGATGTTTGAAGACTTACAGAGGTTTCCATTCTAGATGTATGACTTCAGGGAGACTACTCCCTCAGGACACATATACATCCTGTCTCAATGTCAGACTGATAACTGCAGCAAGTCATTGAACTCAGTCAAATAGGATGGGGAGTTTGCTCAAGAGATTTCACATGGGACAATTAAAAAGACCATTTTAAGGACATATTTTGGCTATACCTTGGTAATTCGGGAGAGAAGGCCTGTCACCAGCAGCAGCTGCCAACTTCTTTGATTCTATATAAACAAAGGCTGCAGGAAGCATGAATTCTGGTGGCTGAAGAAAGCTTCCTATGAAACTGTTCTTTGATTCAGAATCCATAGCCTGTAGAAAGAGAGCCATTTAATGACACTATTTCTTTAACAGACTGTTTTTCAAAAGTATGTCACTGGGCTCTCCCTGGCTTTGTTTATATCAAACCAGATCACATACACCAAAATAATAATAATAATAATAATAGTAGTAGTAGTAGTAGTAACAACAACATCAACAATAATAATACCCACACCCCACCAGAAGAATCCGTTTAATGCAATTCCAAAACAATATCTTTCATAACACTAACCATAGCTTCTTTTGACTGACCAAAATTTTTCAAGATTTTTCTCAATTCTTAAGTATTAAGAGCATTTTCTACTAACTGTTTTACAGACTTCATTGTCTTGACTCTAAGTGCTCCCTGCAGAGCAAACACTCCAGGTTTTACAGCCTGTTTCCATTTGTAGCCTCCTTAGTGCTCTTCTCCCCATCTTTTTGGGTATAAAACCAAATTACATATGGTAAATCATTATTACATAATAAAGATACAGTTCTCCACATTCAGTGTTGAGATAATAGGAGGATATTTAATATGCAATATGCCCAGTATTATCTCCATTATCAGGTGCATGTATTAATTCCTGTTTCTTCACTTCCTTTCTGTTCCACCCTTTCACATCCTTTGTTTTATGAGAAGCACATTTGAAGACAGTTCACACCCTGTCAAATGGGAATTTTTCTTGATATTCAACACATGGACAGTGAAATGTGTAGAAAGTGCTTTAGGCTAATACAACCTCTAGGAAGTTACAGCAAGTTTGAAATCATCCTGCAGTTACCTATCACAGTAGTATAAAGCATTTCACTCGACACAGGGTAAGAAGTGAAGAGTCTATACAGCTTCAGCTAACAGAAAAACAGCTTATTTGAAGGTTCAGTGATATAAAAAATATGATTGTTGTATCACTTACGTTTAAAATACAAGGCATACAACTGGAAGAGTCTTCCCACTTGGGTAAGGTATTTACAGACATTAGTCTCCAAGAAAATCACCCAAAGGAGGTATCTAGTAACATGAGGGAGAAACAGACCAAGACTAGAGCCTGCTGATGAAGGACACTCCAGGAGAAGCCTTCATACTGGGTGGCAAACAGGGAAAAGAGTTTTCAATAACAAAAGAAGGAGCACTTACAGCTCTTACAGCCTATTCCAAAGATTGTATGCAAAAACCAAAAAAAATCATCTTCCAGCCACACTGCCTCTTCAAGGTATGCCACTAAAATGAAGGCAAGCAGAAATCCTTTCTTCCTCCAAACTGTCATCACAGAGATGTCAACATGATCATCTCTTCACCAGGGCTTGCTTGACTTGGGGCCTCCCAACCATCACCACTTTTGTGTGCTAACACTGCCAAGGTCATACCATTCAGAGCAGGCTCCCTGGTCCCAAAGAGGGAGTGTATCCAGCCTACCCTTGTGTCACAGGTCTTTTCCAAAGACTTCTCCATGGGGCCCTGCTGCCATCCTACTCAAGGCCAGGCCAGAAGCTCTCAATGCTGGGTTGGCAGCAGCAGACAGCCAGGTGCCCACCACCGCTTGGAAGAGGTCCCATCTGGTGACCCCACCACATTTATGGCACAAAAGCTGTTTAGGGGCCTCCCTACCTCTGTCCTGAAGGATTGGGAAAGACCATCCAGGGACACTTGACCTTAACAGCTGGCCAGGTCCATCAGCCATGTCCAACAGCACAAGGGGCAATGGCAGTGAAAGGCACAAAGCACAAAGCAGCAGAAACCTCAAAACATCCATCAGAAGGTCCTGTGGCCACAGAGGTGGTCGGGACCAAGACAAGAGAGGAGATGGTTCTGGCATGGCACAGTGCATCAGCATGGAGTACCAGAAAATAAGAGACAAGCAAGACTTAAAAATTTTCCTGCTGCTCCATCCCTTCAAATTGGTGATGAAAAAGACTAGCAAAAAACCAGTCCATAAAAATGAGTATATGCACAGGCAAGAAGGTTCCTACCACTGCTGTGAGTAAAAGGAAACTTTGGAAACAGCAGAGGAAGGTGGTTTTTGCTCACACTATCCAACCTCCTGGCAGTCAGTGTAACTGAAGACTCACTTTTCCAACATCCTCCAGAGGAACACGGCTCCCCTGCATGCCTGCACAGCTACACATCAATTACTTTCCTGATTACTTTCACATAAACAAGTTTTGCTGTTTCCAAGGAGATGGGCCTGTGGACAGTTGTAAGGAGGGCAGTGATCCGAAGCAAATAATGAATGAAAGAGGGAATACAGCAGAAGAAAATTTGAGTTTGTGGACAAGCTCAGTAATACAAAGGTGTGGAGGCTTGGGGGGGACACCTTGGCAGAAAGGGAAATAAAACCCCTTTAGTTCTGCAAGTGAAACCAAAGGGAAGTGAAAGAGGCCAGCTCACCTGCCTGGTGGTGGTGATCCAGCTAATCCAGCGTGAGCTTCAGCACAAAACCCCACAACTTTGCCAGCGCAGCAGGGGATAATAAACACCCTCCAGTTGGAGGGGGGAGCTCTCCAAGCTGCTCCTAAGAGCACAGGCTCAGCAAAGGGCATGAAAGAAAACACCAGAGCACTGAGACACCTGTGTTTGCAGAAATTCTGCACAGTTACAGACGCCTTGCTTTACCACAGCTTCCTCAGATACAGAGGCTGTGTGGAGCAGCTGAGGGCACGGTTGCTATAGTGCTTGAGGCTGTGTCAGCATAATTACCCTGGTAGAGGTGCTCTGGTGTAGGCAAGTACTAATATCTCAGCAAGTTAATAGAGTTTATAGCAACCAAACTGCACAGGAGGAACATCTACAGCACTGCAGACCTCAGGCAAGGAGATGAGTGCCAGGAAGAGGACCAGATCACTCTAGACCAAAAAGACATCACTAAACATCCTGGCCACTTCCAGCCCACTGCAACAAGAAACTTATCAGGAAATAATTAAGTAGTTTGACGTATGCTTGAACGTCAACTGTCCTACCACCAACTTTTCCCCTCCAAGTATTTAAGCTTCTATAAAACCAGGTTTGCTTTTTAAAAAGCCTTGTACAGCAAGCTTAAACCACTCTCTTGTTCCATGGTGCCGCTGCCATGGACACCTGGTACACAGCCCTAGAGAGGTGCTTTAAAGCAGATATTGCTTCCCAAACAGCAATGTTTGTACTAATGTAACTCCACAAGGCTTAGGGGGATTTAGCACTTGAACAACACTTGTTAAAGCAGCCAGAGAATCGTTGTTTAGACAAGCCCTTGGTTGAGGAAAGCTGTGCACTCCTTTGAGTTTGGGCAAGAGCCAAGGGAGAAGTATGCATATTAAAAAGAGGCTGACAAAATATCCCAGTTACATGCAGAGGGGAGGGGAAGAAGGAAGAAATGCCTCACGCCCACCCCAGCAGCCTACACTGCTGCGGTGAGCAGGGTGAAGCACTCGTGTTGAGCAGGTCATATCTGGAATCAACACCGGCTCTTTGGGTTTTTTAACGGGGAAATGGCACAGCCTGTGTTGGTGCATGGCAGGAGTGATGCTCAGACACCCAGTGTTATTTTACCCAGAAAATTACAAAGTTACTGGTTCCAACACTGGCCACAACAAGCATGGGGTAACTTAGTTGCACCCATGGGCTTACCATGGGTCTCTTCCAACTTGGAATATTCCATGATTAAACATCAGCCTGGGCCAGCCAGCTATGTTTTTCTGCAGGTTTGAGCTAGGAGGCTCATGGAGTTCTGTGCCATACATTTGCAACCCTGTGCATGGTGCACGATGCCAGGCACAGCACATTAGCTCTGTGACAGCACTGTATTAATGCAAATACTCTGCCCACCTCTTGCTTTGCTGCAGCTGGAGTGCTCAGCCCTGGGGTGTCAGCCCGAGAAGGGCTGGTCCCTTCAGTGGGAGAACCTCTGCCTCTTTGCTCAGCATCACATGCAGGCTGAGAGTGAGCACAAAGCACACTGGGGAGCAATCCCAGCATTGGGTCCATTCCTGTACATGCCACGTTCGTGCCTCAGAAGAGAGAAAGCAAACTGGAATTTGGTACCGTAAGACACAGAATTTCCCATTTCATCACAGTCATCTAAGTACTAATACAATTTACCTTTATACCATTTCTATTTACTTTTGCTGAATATGGCCTGCAGTAAATGCCAGAGTACTGGATTGGGTTGCTGTAAAAATCATTTGACATTTTAAATACTGCTGTCTGGCCCAAGCAAGTATTCTAACAGTGGAGAACTACTGAACACAACTGAAATCCCAAGTGTTACAGAAAGACCATTTATGACTTCTTTATCATCCCCCTCCCCTCCTCTGTGTTTCTCTCCTCCAATGCAAGCCACTTCATTACAAAGTTAAAAAAAAAAAGTCTCCTGAAGTGAAAAGTCCAGAAACATTTTGACACACATACAATTATGTCTCATACTGTAAAGCAGCATATGGAAAAGCTTTTTCCACATGTAAACAATAGCAGACTCAGGGAATAATGCTGGCTTAACAGTTTCCCAAAAGACACACTAAAGTGATAATGTAAGGGATACTTCCACTAAATTCTCTCATGTTTGCTATCTTACAGGGACACTGGGTCATTCAAATTGCTGTAAGGACAATCTTTCAGAACCAAAACCAGAGATGTTGTCAGAACACCTTCAAAGAGGAAAAAGAAAAAGCAGACCAAAGCATTTTCAGAAATACAAAGATAGCTATCTTCTGGCCCAACCTACTGGGCATGCACAATTTATAGTGTTTTTTTGATAACTGAAAACGAAGTCTTAGATGAACCAATGACTGATTCAGTGTTTATCTGACATAGAAGAAGTTCTAAAGAACTGCCCCAACACAGGCTATACCGAGAAGCTTCCAAAATTCTGGCTGGTGCCTTGTCTACTTGACCCAAGCCCTCCTGGCTAATGGTAAAGCAAGAGGCCATTTTTGTGACACTGTCCCAACTGGTATATTTTTTTCCCCTTTCACTTTCCTTTGAGAACTGGGAGAAAAGCTTGGTCAGCTGTACTATCTATGCTGCAACACTCAGCCTTACTCCCAGCAGACAAAGAACAGCCCTTCCACAGAGAAAAAAAGAAATAAATAATGTTGTGGGCAAACTGCATTGTTGTTTTGGGAACACCCAGTCTCTAGAATCCTCACATAACCACTTTAATCAGCCTGAAATACATGACAATGTTCAGGACATATCTAAGCAGCTGATACTCCCATGTCTCTTCTAATATAAGTGGGTTAGACATGAAATGCTGGCAGCTGCAAAACTAATAGGAAGTGAAACCTCACTGAATCAATAAAGCATTTCAATGTGTTTTTTAAGTTTTTTCAGGTTCCACTTTAAATTAAAGTTCAGAGCAAATGGCAAAAATTTATTAGAGAAATTAAGGAACCTGGGAGTGTTTTGAAAAACTGACACAGCCAAACCCTTGGGAGGCAGTTTGTTGTATAAACTGCAAGATACACGCTGGCAGTTTCAAAAGTGGATACATAAAGGTTAAATTTCCAGTCTCTTCTTTGATACTACTGTAGCAAAGTCCATCCCTTCCTGAATATCAAGTCCTGTGCAGAACTTTCATAAAATCACTGGTTTTCATTCTTGGAAGAAAAGGAAAAGAAATGACATTCTCTGTTTTCTCTTGAAAACATATGTACTGTCAAGTAGGATAAAACCTGGCATTTTAATTAAAAACCCCAAACCACAAACAATCCAACAAATGCCCAAAACTCCTAAGACTTTTCACTGTGTCAGCCTTTCACTCCTAAGCATTCACAGTGATATTTCTCTAGTTCCTGTTTGCTAGAGAGAAAAGAGAGAACAAAAAACCAAAAAAAGGAATAAAGAAAATGGAATGAGTTACGTGAGTATTTTGTGAACAAGACCAAGGCAAAAAACCCAACCTGGAGAAAAAACCTGAAATTTTTAAACAATTTTTTGGGGAATAGATTCTAACCTGGCAGTGTATCAAGCATGAAAACTTGGGTCAAAATGTTATTACAGTTTTGCTGTTTTCTTCAATGAGTACAGCAGACTAAATTCCACATCCAATTGGGCCCTCATCCAAAAGCACATGATACACTCACAATTAGCCCTTTGTGGGGAAATCAAGTTGGTGTAAATTGCTTGAACCTCTACATGCAGATGATAACTGAACTTAGTATTTAGAGGAGAAAGACTGCAAATTCCTATCTAGTAATAATTGCTATCTTAGTATGAA
This sequence comes from Cettia cetti, assembly GCA_013401135.1. Lineage (NCBI taxonomy): Eukaryota > Metazoa > Chordata > Aves > Passeriformes > Sylviidae > Cettia > Cettia cetti. Next base: position 53,870 of record VZUI01048601.1, on the reverse strand, counting down.
AACATTTAGCTTGTAATACAGTGCTATCAAAATAATTACATTTATATATTTTCAATCAGCCCAAAGTAATTAAACATAATCTTTTTCTAATAAGCATCAAACAAAACCCAAATACCATAAATGGTCACTAATATATTTCCTCACTTCACCCACAGTTCTGTTCCTCTTGTTCGTGTACCTTCTGTTACATTTGGGGTTTGTCGCTCATCTCCTCTCTGTATTTTATTTACATGATTCTGTAGCTTTGTTCCTTGCCCTTTGCCTTGTCTTGTGCCATTTGGTATTCTTTTTTTTCCTACTCCCTCTTCTCGCATAAAAAACTAGGATTTTTTCAAAGTAAAAATACCCATCTGTCCCCCCTCCACCCCCTCAACAAGATTAACTATCAAGTCTCTTCCTTTTATACTTAAAATCCAGTTCCTAGAGATGCTGCTTGCTCTTAGTACACTGACTGATGTGGAAATTGAAGGTGTTCTCCTCAGTACTCTACATGAAGAATGTAAAAGGCTACTTTTTCTGTCCAATGTTATTTCCTGCTGATGCCATCACACTGTCTTCCATATGCAGTTTCTTTAGTATAATGTGTTCTGATAGATTGGAAGGCAGGAAAAATTACTGGCTTTGGCTATAAACCCTTGGGAGAAAAAAAAAAAAGGAAGGTTTGCTGTTGTGTAAAGGGAAGGTTTTCAAGGGTAACTGACTCCAATATAAGAGACTGTATCTGCGCACAGGCAGAATAATTAGATATTAGAAAGGCAAATGCAAAAAGGAAAAGGCATATTAAGGTAGGGCAGGACAAACATAAGGGTGGGTTGAAATGACAATCATAGTGAAGAAATGTAAGAAGGTAGGGGATGATTATTGCAGGTGTTGACACATTCACAGTAAACACTTTTACTGCATGATAATTTTCACCCTTTATGTCTCAAATATTTAATGGTTTCACTGAAAGATGGTTTTGAACATTGCAACTTGCCTTCTAGGCAGATGAAACACACAGATTGTGTCCCCACTGTTGCCTTGGAATTTATTTTTAAAGTAAACTTCTGTTTTTACCATACTTTCTCAGGGAAAAGTGTCAGTCTCTTCATCCACTATCCTTTAACCTAGCCTGAAGATGGAGTAGGAGGTAGATTTTAGACAGACAACCACAAAAGCTTGACATGGATGAGCAGAGAAACACAAAGAGAGCAATTATTCATAGGATTTGTCTCTTTTTACCAACTACCACGCCTACATTTTTTTCATATATTCCTGTGCTACCGATAGCTAGGCACCTGGCAAGGAACAAAAACTCCATTCTGCATTTGTACATCAGGCAGCTTAAGAAACAGAATGAGAAAAAAAAAAAGTTAGCAAGGAAAAGATAAGTTTCACTCCAGGCAAGAAATGATTCTCAAAATCATATTTTGTCTGAAATAGTTGTCCTCTAATATGTAGAAAAAATGAAAGCAGATCTGAGTTAGAGCAACTCTTCAATCTTATTTTGGAGACCTATTTTGTTGAAGAATCATTTTAAAAAATATCTGTTTACATGACTCAGAATAATCACAGCAATTCTAAATCCATGTCACACATTCTGAACAGGAACAATATTCTAGGAATTAATGCCAAATAGTTTGTATATCATGTGGTATAATGCGTATTCAAAAGTGCAGAAATGGTTTTATCACTACTTCCACCCTGAGTTGCCTGGGGAAACTTAAAATAGTCAAAGGCATTACTTGTTTCATAAAATCTGTATATTTAAAATTGCATGGCATTGGAGATACAGAAAAAGCAAATCTGAGTAAGATGCTACAAAATCTTGTGCAACGTAGCAGGTAGAAAAGTAACTTCAATTGATTATAAAATTGTTAATAGGCATTTCTTCCCTATTAACTACATGTAGTTTCTGAATGCAGGGAACTCTAGTTCTAGTGGATTTCTAGTGGATTTCTAGGTACTTGACTTCAATTCTTGCCGTTCTGTGTGACCTTAATAAATCAGAGGGTTGGGACTGATAAAGGACTGATGTCTCAGGGTACATGAGCCTTTCAGCCTCAGGGCTGAGTGTGGTAATGACAGGCTTACACTCCCTGCATGAAAAAGAAATGCAGGTATAGATCCAAAACAAGCAGTGCGCTCAGTGAGGAGCTAACAAGAGCTTCAGTTCGGGGCAAGGAAACTCTGAACATAGATGTGGGTGAAGTCCCACCCTGGTGCTTGGCACCTTTATCTTTTTTGGACTCAGAACTGGAGTCCTCTTCTGGCAGTGAGTGCCAAAATCTGTTCCTTAAAACAATGAATAAAGAGTCCCTGTAGCTTTTCTCGTCTGTGACTTCAGTTCATGTAGCTGCTGGTCACAGCATTTTTCTTTGTGTTATTGCTGGAAAACACCAAGGTCGGTGTTAACAGCCTGCCAAAGGTGCTAAAAGGGCCTTTTGGGCTGTCAGCAGATATAAAATTCCCAATAAGCAATGCTCCCTTTTCTTTTAAAGTGCAGCTGGAGGAAACAATGTCCACCTTCTCTGTGCTGCTACCCAGTGGTCAGAGCATTGGCCAGGAAGCAGGAGTTCCTGGGGAGCATTCATGCCTCATCCCTGACCACCATGCTAGACTGGGAAGAGGAAGAGCAGGAAGGAAACAGGGAGTCACCACCTTTTCGTTTGAAGTTATGACCCTGTTCCAAAAAGCATGTAAGTCTCAAACAAGGACAAGGCAGCTGAGGCAATGACAGAGTGAAACAAGGAGGTGCCTCTCTCATCTAGTTCAATCATCAAAACAGGGTCCTGGGGTTAATTCATGTATTTCTGTAGTAAAGAGTTTGGGGATAAAAAACAGCACTGGCTTGGGAAAAGTTATCAGAAACCAGGAATAACTGCCTACAGATCCTTGTGTCTCCTTCCTTCTAGTTCACACTAGCGCCATGCATTTGCCATCCTTTCCAACAGGGTACAAATTCAACAGCAGAGGTGATGAATGCTTCCCTTCCATTTTGCAATCCTCCTGAACACCTGGGACACTCTCCTGATATTTAGGAGGTGTTGATGTAGATGCCTTTGAGCTAAAAGACAATTCTTTATTCCCTGGGTTGTACTGAAGGTGAGCACTCTACCAAATTCTGCCAGGCACTGAAGCCATCTGTGGCTACAGCAGAAGAACATGACTTGTTGGGCTTGGAGCAGGACCTCACTTAGAGCTGCTCCACCTACTTCCTAGATGACAAATGAGAACAAAGGGGAGACAGGTTCCAAGGTGCCCAGTTTGGGGCAATTCCGAGCACTTCTATCCAGAAACAAATTAACAAGAGTTCAGGTGGCTGCTCAGAGGAGTTTTTCAGAACTGCACTTCTAGTTTACCAATACTGTTCTCCTAGTCCTCAGTATTTCAGGCTATATTTATACAGTTAAGGGGTGTGTAGTCAGAGCTGGCAAAGTCCAGCAGGACTTTAAGTGGCCTGTAGTTCTGGCCTAGTTCTAGTTCATAGTCCAGCTCTTCTCAAGGCAGCCCACTCTCCAGCATAAACTATTTCACAGACTTTCTGCATGGAAGATTTGGTCTCCCTAAGAAGAAGTTGGTGTCTAATATACCCATCCCTGCTGTATTTGTGACCTCTAAGGAGGTAGGGTGGCAGGGTTTGCTACAAACACACTTGCAACACATAATAGGGCAGAACACATCAGATGTACAAACACATGCTTGGAAGCAAAAAAAGGCCACATCTCCCAAACAGAATGGTTTGGGCTTGACACCAAGCTTGACCCTGTGTTCAAAGGCAGTAAAGGAGTAGCCTCTGGCTTTTTGGTTTTGCAAAACAGGAGTCATAGAACTTTGTTTTCTCAGAGGGTAGCTGTGAAGAAAAATGCATTCTACTCTGGAGTGCCATTTATTGTGGCAACACGCCAAAATACAGATCTAAAAAGGGAGGGTGAACTTTTTGAAGAGTCATCCCACCCTAGGTATTTAGCAATTGGAATGAAGTGAGCTTTAACAAAAACAGGTGTAAAAGAAAACAGTTGAAGGAATGTAATTTAAAAAGCAGTTCCTTCTAGACTGCACAAGTTTTACTGTGTTATTTTCAGTTCTCCAGTATTTGACTAAATGCATTCTGGAGTAAAATGCTCTTTTGTGACACACAGAAACCGGAACAAACTTTTTAAAGTAAATATAATATATTTTAGATGCTATATCTTAGAAAGGACATGAATACAATTACTAGATATTGTATTTTCAAAAATAATTCTGCTGTTGGATGTCATCTGCATATGGCTAGAGAAGTCCTTATCTAGTTAAAAAAAAAAAAAAGGAAGTTGATAAATCATGAAGGAAGGAAATACTGAGGTTTAAAACAGCCACAAATTTGTTTTTCTTCAGCTTATCATTTTGAAAACTCAACGGCTGTAATTCTGGATGAGTTGCCAGATTGTTTCCTTCATAATTCTGCCTCTCTCTTATCCATTCTTTAGGGATCAAAAACAAGCATATTAACTTCAGTCAGTGAACACGCAAATCAAACAAACACATTCCCCTAACTTTGGGTTCTGATTAATTCCACTGGTAGCCTTTGACCTTGATTTCCACAATGTCTTGCAGCACATAAAGAAGCCTGACCTGGTATCAGAAAACTGCAGAGATTTGGTTTGGAAAAAAAATAAAGCCATCCTCATCACTATTCCCTATGTGCTACATTAAAACCTATAAAACAAAGGGCTGAAATCTGAAGTTTAGGCCTTGGAGCCAGTTTCACAATCTGTTTCCTGTAGCCAGAGTTCATTTGGAGCCAGTGGAAAAAACAGCTTCTAAAAGATAAAAGGCAGTGCTGTGACTTTCAATCAATCTTGGCATTCAGTGTGTGAATACAGCTGTACCAAAGTCTAAAACACCAAAGCTCCAGTTCTGATTCTGGTTCACTCTACTGATCTTGGATGTACGTAGTCATTGTCAGAGACACCCAACAACTCACGATGGGAAAAATAAGATCTAGCCAACTTCTGGAGATCAAAATTTAGACAGAAATAAAGCAAATATATGTGACATGCCCATTCACAGGAAAATGGGAGACCATAAGGAGTGACAACAGAATGGGACAGGAAGCTAAAATGGTAGCTGATGTAAAAACAAAACAAACAAACAAAAAACCCCCTCCAACAACATAAAAGGCACTGGCAGAACTATTTTCTTAGAACCCATCAGTTATGGTGGGTGGAGGCCTTGAGTGCTTAGAGAAGTCAAGACTCATTTTTATTACAGGTAGTGCTGATTTCAGCAGATACATTGTTCACAAGGGTGCCAAAGGCCTGGAGGAAGCAGCTGCATGAAGCAGTCCAGGCCTGTCCACCCTACCGAACAATGGCAATGCAGCCTCCTTGCAGAAAGGATTTCTGTAAGGGAAAAAAAAGACTGGTCTTCCTTCAAAGGTACAGGTAAATGCAAGTTTTAAAGAATCAGTTCCAGAAAACAAAGGGATGTCAGATGAAGAAATCAGATTCTTAATAAATAAGAGAGCTGTCGATGGACGGTGTTGGTGAGCCAGCCCAGGCTCTGTTCTTGGACCCAGAAGTGGTTTCTGTGTCTTTCTGTGGTATAAGAGTAGCTTGTTCTGCATTTACCTTCAGTTTTAACATCTGAATTTTAGAGTGGGAAATGTGTATGTGAGAAGATAAAAATAATTATGCAAGACCCTATGTAGGCCCAATGTCCTGTTTCTAATTTATTCCCAAGTATTCTTTTGCCTTTCTATATACTCAAAATTTTAGTTTCATGATTGCTTCAATGAGACAGCTGCAAACAGTTCTGCTTTTGTTTTCTTCTGCTCTTGTCTGCCAAGAGGTGAACTGGATCAAGAAACTGACTTAGCGGAAAATTAAAATTTATCATAAACATAACTTTTTTTTTTCCTCCCCTGCAGGAAAAGCAAGGGAAACAGCAATACCAGCCTCCTTAGTGGCAGATTTCACTTAATCACAGAACGGCTGAGCTTGGCAGGGACCTCTGGAGACCATCTGGTCCAACCCCCCCACTCAAGCAGGGCCCCATAGAGACAGCTACCCAGGCTGCCCGTGTCCAGGCAGCTTCGGAATACCCCCAAGGATAGCAAGTCCACAACTTCCCTGGGCAACCTGTGCCAGCGCTTGGTCACCCTCACAGTAAAATAATATACTTTCTAATGTTCAGAGGGAACCTCCTGTGTTTCATTCTTTGAGTCCCTTGCCGCTGATACTGTCACTGGGCACCACCGAGAACACCCTGGCTCCATGCTCACTGCACCTTCCCTCTAGGCACACAGAAGTGTCCGGATACATACACGCTAAGATTCCCCCCACCCCGAGCCTTCTCTTCTCCAGGTTCATCAACCCCTGCACAACTAGGATTAAAAAAAATAAAATAAAAAAATCCCCTGGGATTAATTTTGGAACTATTGCTAAATGTGAATATTCCGGGGATTTCCTCCCGCCATCCCTCCTTTATCCCAAGTGATGCCGGGACTGTGTTTCGCTAGCACCGACAATTTTTCCCTTCCCGCTGACGCGCTTACTTCGGATACATCCCCTGCTCCGCCTCTGACACGCCTTCGCGGCCGCCTGAAACACGTGCGTGCTTAAATGCTTGCCGGAGCAGAGCTCTGAGGCAAACCTGCTACGGGAACTGCTTCACCCCCGGCTGCCGCCAGCGATAACGCGCTCCATAACCTGCAAAACCCCCCAAAGCCCTCTCAAACATGATAGCGGGAATACCGCGCGCGCATGCCGCAGCCAACGCTCTCCCTTCCCCTTCCCGGCAGGATCCTGGCCGTGCGCCGCGCTGCCTGCCGGGACACGTAGTCTTCCTCCGCGAGGGCCACAAGAGCGCCCTTTGGCCGAACTACACATCCCAGCAGCCCCTGCGGGCACTGACCCTCCCCGCTGCAATTGGACCCCCGGCTGCGAGTGCTGAAAGACGATTGGCTGACCGGCGTGTCTGTCACACGGGCTCCCCTCGCTGGGCGGGGCTCTTTCCCCCCAACCCGGTGTGAGGGGACTGCCGGGGGTCGGTGGCGGCCCCGGCGGGGAGGGCTGAGGGGCCGCCCCGGGAGAGGCAGGGCCGGGGCCGCCCCTTCCCTCCATGCCCGGGGCAGGGAGGAGGAGCTGCCGGCGCCGCGGGGTGGTGGCCGCCCCTCTCCCCGCCGGGAAAGGCGAAGCCGCGGCGGCGCCGCTCGCTCGGCACTTCGCCCCGCAGCGCGCCCGGCCGGCGCAGCCCTGTTGCACCGAGTCCGGGGTAGCCGCCCCCTCCCCGGTAGCGCGGGGCGGCCGTGCCCCGCTCCCCCGGCCCCGCGGCGGTGACGGTCCCCCCGCCTTTGTCGGGCGGGCAGCAGCGGCCGGTCCGTCCGTCAGTCCGTCCGCGCCGGGCGCGTGGCTCCTTTGTGTACAGCAGCTGCTCCTGAATGCGGAGGCAAAGCCTGTGGCTTGGCACTGAGCTTTTAAAAAACAACAGCCCTCCCTCCTTCCCTCCCTCCTTCCCTCTCCCTTGCCCTCCCTCCTTCCCTCCCCTCCCCTCCTCCCGCCGAGGTGGACGGGCACCTACCTGGGGTCCGCTGCCCACCTCTCCTCTCATCCTCCTCTCTTCTTCTCCTTGTTTACCTGCACTTTTCCGCCGCCTACTTCCCCCGCTGTCCCCGTCGCCCCCCGGCCCTCGCTCGTCCCCGCTCTCGGGCAGGCTCGGCGCCCCGCAGCTCCGCTCCCTCGGCGGTTTGCCCGTGCCCCTACCCCGGGGAAGGCACTTGAAGGTGGATCTATTAAACCTCCCGGCGGTCTCTCCAAGCGGACCAAATCTCCAGCATGGATGTAAGATTTTACCCGGCTGCGGCGGGCAGCGCGCTCCCCGGAGACCCCTCCAACCTGGACTTTGCCCAGTGTTTGGGTTACTACAACTACAACAAGGTGATTATTCCCGCGGGTGTTAATCCCTCGTGCTGCTGCCCGGGCCGGTTGCCCGCGGAGCGGAGTTGGGGCTCCGTCGGGGCGGGGAGGCTCGGGGCTGGGGGATGCGCGGAGCCCGGGGCGGGTGCGCCCGCCGCTCTCCGCGGGGCCGGGGAATGCCCGGCCCCGGAAAGTTGTGGTCGGCGGGGCCGGGTGGCTCCTCCTGCCGAGGCCGCCGCGGGGCTCGCCCCGGGGAACCTGCCCCCGGGCCGGTGCTGGCGCGGTTCAGAGGGGTGCGAGCGGCAGACAGCCGGGTGAGAGCTCGGGGAGGCGATCCCGCTCCCCATGGCCGGCGAACAAAGGCGCGTCCCGAGCGCGCAGCGTCCGCGGTGGGGTCGGGACTTGCCGAACTTTCCCCGGGCAGGAGCCGCGGCGGCTCCCAGCGCGTCGGGCACAGCCCGGCGGGCTCGGACGGCCCCGTGAGGAGAGGATGGAGCCTCCCTCTGCTCTGTTCTCTCGGCTCAGTCCGGCTCTGTCATGGCCAGTTCCTAACTAGAGGATTATCCAAACGGGAGGATTATCTAAAAGTGCATCAGCTGCTGGTACAGGAGGGTGACTAACGCTCCGCTTTGGCGAGGGCTGTCAGAGAAGTTGCAGTACCACTTCTGTCTATTCACACCTCTGCGGCATCTGCGGTGTTTGGAGTAAACGTTACAGTCAGAAGCAACAGTAATTTCCCAGTGTCTCACCTTCATTTACAGAAATATGTTTTAATAATACGGGGTGATTTGTTTCACAAATTACCCAAATCTGGGAAAGGCAAAGTTGAGAATGACACTGTGACTCATGCTATTTTGAAAAAGACTTAGCTGTTTGCACTGTGATGTGTCAATAGCACATTGAGCTATTAGCACTGGGCCCTCACACATGCACATAAAGATCCCTTTCACACTGTGTTTTTCCTGGTGCTATGTTTGTCCAACCTCTGGGGCCTTTTGTGAGGCACTGTATGAGATGCTGGGGAAAAGAAGGGTGCTGCATGAAGCCTGAACTTACGTTAAATCCTGTTTTTTGTTTGTTTGTTTGTTTTTAATCCTTTCCAAATGAAGAGATAAACTTTGCTGAAATACAAAGCTCACTTTCAGAGAGAGAAGTAACGTGGGTTCACATAGATTCAGTAGCTGGAGCAAACTTTCTCCTAGAGAAATCGCGTCTGGGTGGATGACATGGGTGGACTCCTGTGTCGCTCTGCAGGCTGATGTCCATCGGAGCCGCTGCTCCTGAAGTTTGGCAGGCGGGCCGCGGTGTCTGGCAGTGGTGTCCGGCCCATCGCCGTGTCCGGCCTATGCCGGTATCCGGCGGTGCCCGGCCCATCCCGGTGTCCGGCCCATCGCGGTGCCCGGCCCATCGCGGTGCCCGGCCCATCGCGGTGCCCGGCCCATCGCGGTGCCCGGCCCATCCCGGTGTCCGGCCCATCCCGGTGTCCGGCCCATCCCGGTGCCCGGCCCATCCCGGTGTCCGGCCCATCCCGGTGTCCGGCCCATCCCGGTGCCCGGCCCATCGCGGTGTCCGGCCGTGTCCAGCGGTGCCGGCGGGGCGCGCTCGGCGCATGCGCCCGGCGCGGGGCGCGCGGCTTTGTTATCGCGGGTGGAGGAGCGCACGGGGCATGAATTAAAAATGAAATGTCAGCCCCGACTCTGGGTGCTGCTAAGGACTGCGGGAGCTCTAAAGTGTCTAGTAAATGTCCGCTGTTGGCTGATAAGCCTCCTAATTTTGGAAACCTGCAGCGCTTACTGGCAGTCAGCATGTTTACTGTAAATTTCACTTGTTCTGTGACTTTCCGGTGTTCTGCACGGCGTGCATTTAATTCAGGCTCAGGTACAGGTTACTCTATAGGTTCTTTCAAAAATTTTTTTTAATATGTCCAAAATTTTCAGTATCTTTTGAATACTGGTAGTTTCTTATGTCCGTTAACTTGCTGCTAGTGCACAGTAGCATATAATCTTTTAACTGTATTTCCCATCATTGTACAATGAGAACAGAGCGTGCATTCAGAAAAAGTAACTAACTTTTGGTCTGTTCAGAAACACATTTCAGTTGCTGTACTCCTGAACATAATTTTGGCAAGTACCTCGTAGGCCAGGCTTCCAGTCTGCAGCAGAAAATATTTTAATTAACAGAGTACAGCTCATGATGCCTGTGTCTCAGAATAGATATCTTTGTATGCAAAAGGCCTGATCTGGAGCAGGCTGACACACGCGGAATTGTGTTGCTGTTGCTGTGAGCTCTTCATTGGCTCAGCTGGGAAAACAGCAATGTGGTGTACAGGTGTTTCAATGACAGAAGAATAATTTGTGAATGAGTTCCTGGAAAGGATTGTCCTAACCGTGTTAATCTAATCTCATTTTCTGCACTGTTATAATCTGTAGTTATAGGAGTCACTGTAAGTTTTGTTTTGTTTTTAATTATTCTGATAAAGAGAGTACATCTGTTTTGATATCTTTCCTCCCTGCCTTGGTTTCCTTGTCTTCTGTCTTTTTCCCTGTGTTTCTAAGGAAAATAAATGATTGTTCTGTTAGGTACTGAGATGACCAGAAGGCACTGAAAAAAAGGGCTGAAATATTTACTCTGCTGAAGTAAATGGGAGAACTGTTATTGATTTCACTAGGGACAGTATTTCACCTCAAGTCTTTCTGAAACTCATTTGAGTGTCCTGCCCACTCACCCATGCCTGCTTCATTGTTAGGAGCTGAATCCATATTCTCCTTGTGACACTGACATTGCCTGTGACAACTGCCGGGAAGCACCATGATGGCAAGAGTAAACAGACTACGTGGTTGTGTATATGTGCAAAAGCAGAATTATTTATGTGAAAATATTCTCAAGATCATTAAGACATAGAGTTGATGGCATATGGCCCGCCTGTGGAAAATTGTATCTTGCATCATAGTGTCTAAAAATATCAACTATTCTAGTGCAAATACGTTGCACCCAGTGGGACAATGCTGCCTTCCACCTGCGTGCTTTAAACAGCATTTCCCAGGACTGTAGGACTCTTTTCCCTTCAGTGGGAACAACGCCGGCAGGAATGTGGCAGGACAGACTGACCCGTGAATCCCCAGGCAGGACTTGGGATCTCAGGGTGAGGAAGGGTCCGAGGTGGGAGGGGAACTGCATCCTGAGTCCTGGCTTTGGAGCCAGGCATGCTGAGGAGCTGTCCTGGTCCTGACCTGCAGGTAGCCTTCAGCTGGATTCCATCCCAACTGCGTTCTAAGTGCAATGTCCTGCTTTTGAAATTGGTGCTCAATACTGGATAAGAAAACCTAAGGGCAAGGGATTTCATCTTGGGGTTATTTGGAGGAGAGTCAGTGTTGAGTACACTGATGTTTGAAAACTGACTGATGTACATACACATCCCTGCCATCACTGGTAGTACAGCAGTTTCTAGAAGATTCATTGGGATTACTTTTGGTGAGGTGGTGCCACATGGCATCACATGTAGAGGGCAAAAGAGGAAATGCAGACACAGAAGTGCAGTGATTTGTCCAAGGTTACACAGTCGGTCACTGACATAATCAGGGCCACAACCAAGGTATTCTGAGATTCAGTCCAGTGGTTTATGCTGAATCTCATTTACTCTAATAGGATTACTTACATGTTTAAAGTAAAGCATGTGCTTAAGTGCTTTGCTGGATCAGGGCCATATTTGATAAGTTTTCAGTCCTGATGTGAGAGTACATAACTTGACCCTGCATGTGTCTGGCTGGTGATGGTTTGGGATAACAGTGATCCATTTCTTCTTCATGGAATTGCACAAGTGAAATGATGGTTTGCCAGCTTCTAGAAGTATCCTGCTGCAGTATACTAAAAAAAAAATCACCAAAAAGGAGCTATAAAAATTACAGAAAGTTGAAAGAGACCAGCTGTTGTAAAACATTCTGCTTCTGTTTTGAGCCCTTTTATGGTTCTGCAGATGGAGAATGATTTTGGACATTCAGTACAGTTGAGTAGCTTTTTCTAAACAAACTTTTTCACGTATTGAGTAAATTATATGTCTTGTACTAAAAATATTTAGGGAACTAGTATTCATCCTGGCATATATATGTATATATTTTATTTTTTTAAGGAACTGTAATTCTTATAATGCCATTTGTAAAATTGAAAACTCCAAAACCTAAATACATACAGTACTTGAGTTATCATATTAAATTCCAGAATCCTTACTTCATTACTTAGCTGCCTGCATTTTATAATGTTTATCTCTCCTACACAGATTGTCCTTGAAGGATACAAATTTCAAACATACATACCTTAATTTAGGCACTACCATACATATGAGATTGTCAGAGCTTGATGTTTTTGGCTGAAATATTTTTCACTTTCAAAGGAAGCTCAGGAAGTTTATCTTGTTCTTCCAGAGGTAAAGCAAAGACAGCAGTAGTTTAGTAGCAGCTAAACTGGGGCTCTAAGTCATTCCTATTAGTGTGTGTTGTTAGGAAAAAGTGGATTACAGTTATGCAAATAATTTAAAACTACTCTTCTTGCAAATTCAGTGTGGCTCTATATGCATAGGTTTTCCTCTGCTGCAGCAGATGGTGAGAGACAATGGGTGCATGTATGTTGCTAAGATAGAAAGCTCCATGCTCACTCATCAGCTGCCCTGCAAATATGCTCGTTTACATCTGGGCTCAGCTCTGGTGCAGACGGGGCAGTCTCAGCTGCTCTGTGCTGTGGTCATGTGTGTGTATCCACAGCCTGACCATGGCAGAGGTGGCCCCAGCTGATGGGAAAGGGCCACAAAGCACCAGGGAGCTCCTGAAAAGTAGAGATGTGTAGCAGAGACACAAATGCAGGTCTTTTTGGAGATGGTTTAGGCAGGGGATTGGGAAATTTCTGTTGCAGCATCAGCTCAGAAAATGATATTTTATCACCAGTGTTTTCCACTGATCTTCTGGCACATGTGGCAAGTGTGCTGAACTGCTTCCTTCCCAGAACAGCCATCCTCGGCCTTGCGTATCTCAGAACCTCAGGAGTATGTAGGCAACTACTGCTAGGGAGCAAAAGAGTTCCCAAAATATTTGTCTGTCTAGTCCAGCACTAAAATTGTTGGATATATAATTCCTAGTCCCTGGAAGAGGAAGTGAAATGGTCATATGAGTACGTCCACCAGAATGGAAATTATAATTTGTATCATCACCCTGCCTTGCATGATGCTGCTTTGCAGGCACAGTCATTCCTGAGGTTTTCTGATGTAGCTGAAGAGCTGGCTGTGAAACAGGAAACCCCTGGATGCCACAACTGGGCAAGAACCTGTGGTGCTCAGAATGAACATTGTAGTGGGGACGCTGATTGGAGCGTGCAGTGTACAATTATTCCGTAGCTCAGATAATGCAGCTCCTATACTGAATGTACCATTTGTTGGTTGAGAGTTGATTGTATACAAAATATACTTTGTAGAAGTCAGTTTTTAGAAATATTTTTTAGATTGTTTTCATTTAAGTGGGTTACAATCATATCAGTAAGATGTTTGCAATAATGTACAGTAATTCATGAAGAGTTTGAATTTATTGCTTAGGAGCTATTTAGAGTACTTCAGGCATGTGTGGAAATCAGTAGTGGGTGGAGTTTTTAAAATAGTGATATTTTGTAGTAATCACAACGCTGGCGTGCCTGTCCCATGGGTATGGAGACCCACTGAACACCTCTGGCTTTGGAGTGAGGAAACATTGACCTAGTCCTCTGGAATGACAAGAGCCTCATTCCCATGGTACCACCCACAGTACACCATGTTGTACCTCACAGACAGGTACCCAGTCCAGCCCAACCTTACAAGGAATTACCACAAATTTAAATAAAATCTAAACTAGAAGCATGGGAAACAACAGCCTCTATTCTTTAGGTACTCAAGAGGAGGCTCTCAGTTGTGTGGTTCATTTGTTGCAGTTTTGTGCAGTGTCTGACAAAGCAAGGCCAGTCAAACTGTGACCTTTGGTTTGTGTTGCAGTTTTTATTACATTTACAGTTAATACATGCTTATATATTTGTTGAATTCTGATACTCCCTTGTAAACCTAAGTAATGCTATTGAATGATGATGATCAAATTTAAGAGGAGAAGAATTTGTACAGCACTAATCCTACCTTTTTATCTGTAATCACATTTCTGCTGCCGTAAAATTGAGTACTGTTATACAGACCTAATGGCAGGGTTGAATTTTCAAATGCTTCACACTCTTATCTGATAGCTGTGTTCTGTACTGTTACCTGTCTGTGTGATGTATTTATAGAGTGCCAGTCACCATAGTATCTTTGCAATGATTGCTACCAAAATTGAGAACTCTGAGGTGAAAATCTAATCGGGACTTTAGATAACAATGTCACACAAGAGCCTTCTGGTCTTTGCCTCTGTGCTCTGTTCAGATGAAGACTTAGATGAGATCATGCTTGCTGCCATGTTATTCATTATTTATTTTTGTAACAAGATTTCTATTTCACATCTTTTCCACTGCATGTTAGCATGTGTCAAAACAGTCCAAATCCTGTTTTGAATGTATTCTCTCTGTTTATACCTGACACAATGTATCATAGGCATTACAGGGCAGCTGAATTATTAAAACCAAAAGGGGAGACTGTCATTACACAGCTGCTTCTGCCATGGGTACCTTGAATATCCAAACAGATATTTTCATGAACTTTTTCTTTCACTTCGTGGCAATGTGCAGATTAGCTGAAAATATTATTTTCATCACATTGAAAATAACTGAGTCTTATGAGCAGAGTGCTGGAAGTATGATTGACCAGTGCTGAATTGTGTTGGAAAAGGTGTGCTACTGAAACTAGACAATGTTAGTTTATTATTAAAAATGGAAAATGTTTTCAGCAAACAGTTCATCTAGTTTTCAGTTTATTTGTATAGTTCATGTTCCAGTTCTTGGCATCAGTGTTTGCTGTTTATTCCTGCACCACCAGTTTGCCCAGCAGCCACATTTGGTTGAAAAGTTTCTTATCAAGAGAGAAAAGAAAAGCAATCTATTCTCAAAAACTGCAAGTTGAAAGTATCCCTTGTATCAAAGCAGATTTTACATCCATAGAAGATCCATCCAATGTGGGCGTCTTTCAATTACATGTGCATTAGATCATGCCTGACCTTGGTATTTTGTGTGAGAAATCTTTATCGATTCCATATTTTATTTTCACTGTTTTAAAGTAATAGGCCTTCTTACTCTCTGGGTCACTAGAGCCACATATTATCATTCCTGGTCAAAGACTTGTGAGAGCCGAGACAAACATGGAAAAGAGTGGGCTGTGACAGGTTAAAAACAGAGGGTGTTTTGGGATGAAATGCCAGGACTTGGACTGGTAACCTCTGAAATAAGGGATGAGAGGTTTCAGCTCCTGGCTGGAGTGAGAGCTTCAGAAGCAGCAGCACAAGGATCTCCTCGCTTTCCTCATCTGCTTTACCACATATGGTAAATCATTATGTTAAAGCTGAACTTTTCTCAGACAGATACTTTTGCATTTGGATTTTCCTTCTCTACAATGAATATTCTGAAGAGTTCTGATCAACTGGGCAACCTAACAAAAGGTTGGAAATAGATAAATGGTAGGATTAGGGGAAAATGAAGTTTACATGCAGATGGTTGAGGTCACTTGAGGCGAGGTGTCTTCATCTCTCCATTTGATTTCCTTAAGGAATTTTGTCAAGAGGAGCTCTGCTGTGTTTGGCATTCCAAGTGGTTATAGTTAGTATTGTAATTCTCTGAACAGTTAATATGAGAGAAATTAGATAGGAACCTAAAATCTAAATAGTTTTAGACATCCAAATTAATAAAGTCTGGGTTTTTTTGTTTGTTTGTTTTGGGGTGCTGCTGTGTTTGTTTGTTTGTTTTTGTTGTTGTTGTGAGGGTTTTGTGCATTTTTTGAAAGGAAACAACAAGAGCTTTATGAATCATCCTTTCTATCCCAATGGGACGACGTTTGTATTCAAAATCACTGATTTATATGAAGGTTTGTAGGTTCGGGACATATTTGAACACCTCAATATTGATTAACTGTCTAATTTTGATATGAAAATGGTGCTAAAACCATGAAGAAATCAATTGCTGAACGTTGGAGTTGCTTATTTTCAGAGCAGATCATATTTATCTGCTGTTCTTTTTACACTACTTTCTTTGTGGTTGTAAGGCTTATACAAATAGTTGAATTTTGAATGGTTTGGGATACTGTATTTCAGTATTTGTTATTAATAAAATTTGTTCTTAATAAAATGCTTTTTTTAAACTGTACTTTTATCAGTAAACTGTTTGCCTGATAGGGGATCAACAGTCCTCTATTTATGTTCTTTAAATAAAGAGGAATTTATTAGGCATGGAAAAACAATCATTTTGTTTGCTTTAGTAGGTCAATGCTGTTACTTTTGTGGTTCCTGAAAAGCATGTGGCTGAAATGATGATGATAATAGGTGGTGCCCATGTAAATATGGGCATATTGTGCTATTGATCTGTTGTAGCAAAAAACTTGGTAGTTGTGGTTTCCTACCACAACCCAGCATGGTGGTTCTTTCTGCTGCTGTTTTGTTTGATACAGTTCAAAATACGTAGTATACTTAGTATTTAAAAAAGCCTGTTCTATACATGTGGTAAACCCCCCAGAATTTCATAATGCATTCTCTGCTCTTTTCCACAGCAGAACTTTAAGTAAAAACAAGACTGATCTCAAAACTGAACTGGACAAACCATTGATGTAAATACACTGTGAGCTGTGAACACAAGAGCTTAATATAGATTTGCACTACAAAGCAGTAAAGAGAGTAAATAACATGTTTATGCCTATGTGACTTTCTGTTTGTGGTTTTATGAGAGTGTCCAATTGCTGTATTGCAAATGACAAGATGAAGTAATTTATTTTGTCCTGCCAAATAATTTGCAATTTCAGGATATTGTTAAATAAAAGGATTTAACAGATGCTTCTGCTGTCCTTTCCTCCTGACGTTTTTAAAACCTACTTAGAGCTATCTTTATGCTCCCGTGGTGGTGCAGCTGAGACCCAAGGAGAGCATGTGGAGTGGTAAATCAGATGCTATGTCACACAGGGCAGCCAGGCTTCCTAAACAGTGGCTTGCATCACTGCTTCCATGATAGAGATCTACCTGCTGTTTATGACAGAGCAGAAGTGCCTTTGTTTCATTCTCATACCTTCATCTAGGCCTCTTTTAACATAATAGCCCTGTGCTGGGGTCTTGGATGATGCTTGTAAGGTGCATTGGGTATTGTATGGCTTCTTGTAATTGTTGTTTCGGGGCTGTGACCAGCCCTCTGTGTGTGCAGTCTCAGTTCTTGTGGCTGTCTCACCTGAGTCTGCCCCAGCGCTCAGAGTCAGCCTTCCCTGCGTGTCTGTGGCTGCAGCGTGCAGTGCCCCTGCTCTCCCTGTCCTGCCTGATGGACACAGTGCCTTGTTCTCAGATCCTCCCTTTCTGGAATCAGTTCTGTGGGTGCCTTTGCTGTGAGAGGGCTCTTGGAGTGTTCTCTGCCTCAGCACATTCCTTGGGTGGCTTTCTCATCTCCCTGTGGCTCTGCTGCCTGCTCTGGCTTGGGCTCACTGGCTGAATGGCACATACCAAAAACCTGACATCCTTGGAGCCACCCACAACTGGGACAGAATCTATGTACAGCTCAGACTGATTTAAGTGAAAGACAGGCAGCATAATCCAGGGCTAAATATGACTCAGAGCAATTATTCAGAGATCATATGAAAGGAAAATATGTTCATTAAATACCTACTCGAGCAGGCAAACAAACAGCACTTCTGTGTTGTGCATACACAGATGTGTGGTATGGTCAGTGTGCAGCTTAGAGATCAATCTTGCTCTTCTACCTGTAATTATTCACAACAAACAGCTATAGAGTGATAGTGTGAGCTTCTGTGTTTATTTTGCCTCAGACTGCAGCTGTAGGTTGTCCAGTTTAAGTAGAAAACTGTTTTTCTAAATTTAGTCGCCAAACAACTTGTGATGGGATAGCAGCCTTTTTCTGCCTTCCCTGCTAGAAAGTGTTTGAGTAGGGATGGTGAAGATTGGCTTTGACTTCTATCAGCACAAATATATTGCTGGTGATAACATATCATAGGAGTATGTTGCCTATCTCCTGTATTCTTGTCTCTAGTAAATAGCAATTTTTCAAGGGAGGTCTCAGAATTTGCCCTTCTGTTAATAGTCTGGTGGAGAGTTTACATACCAGAAAAGAATCCTGATTCTTCACTTGATAACATATTAAAGGGCTTTTTCTTTTCTTTTTTTTTTCTTTTTTTCTTCTTTTTTTTTTTTTTTTTGAGGTTTGTGTTGGGTTTTGTAAAGAAAATTGGCAACTATTGCTTGTAATACATGTAACTAATAAATGTGAAATTGAAAACGTGACTCTTGGACAGTCACACATTTTTAAAGCTCAGACAGTGTGTATTGTTCTGTGCCAGTTCTAGCACAGTTCCACTGCTTGGAAAATGTGGGGAGGGGCACTTTTCTCCTGCACCGAATACCTGTGTTAGGATACAAACCTCTTCTTCGGAGATCATGGGGCTCCTTGTGATGGCATGTAACTTTTGCATTGCTAACTGAGTTTCATTATAGTGCACTCTGCATCATATTCCGTGTCACTTGTGTGTTTATGCAGAATTTTTTCTAAATAGAAGCTTTTAAAGTTATTCCATCATGAGGCATAAGTGAGAGACAGTGATAAAAAGCTTGATTCATTATGACTAACTGCAGGTGAACACTGTTGTTATGCCTCATTCTGAGTGTTTCTGTGACTCAAAAAGGACTCCATTAAATACCATGATGTCAATGGAGTATTTTAAATGCATATGAAAGGATAGAGTCTAGAAATCCTAATAGTATAAGTATCTAGCCATATACTGTTAGACTAAATAAAGCATTTGTAGATCTTCTGAGTTTCATTTATTCTCTGTGTGAGTGAGACCTGATATAAAGGATACATTTTGCTTTCTGCTCACCCAGATGTAACCCTTTTTCTTTTACAATAAATGTGAAAGTAAAAGAAAGAACAATATCCATGGAGGAAAGTTATCTGGACCTTCAGACTCATTAAATCAGATTGATACCTTGTAGCTACAGTGAGTACAACCGATGCACCACCAACATGACACAGAATTTTAACAATGAGAAATCTTTTTAATGCTTTTTTCCCAGTTCTTCTTATTTTGCTTATTCTTAGAGTTTTGCTTCAGCTTCCACACTTCTGTTGTGGGAAACAGTCTTTGCATTATCTGTTGCCAAAGGAAATGGCTATTCATTGATTTAAAAGGATAGAAAAAGGGATGTGAAACACCTTGGGGAGAAAGAGGGAATAGTGGCTTGGGAGCACTGCTAAATATTTACGATTTGAGGATCAGGTGTTTTCAGTCTCTTTGAGTTCTTAAATTTGTTTATTTTGTTGTTGTAAAGCAGGAGTAGAAGGTAGTGAAAATACATATTATTCCCATTTAAAAAATTCCCTACATTTTAAAGAACTTATGTTTGCTTCTCATTTGGTCAAAAGAAAGAGTCAGGTTCACCTTTGCTTCCCTGTTCAGTTTGTTTATGGCAACCAAGCAAAGGAGCTCCTATCTGCAGTCTTTTCCCCCAAAACTCAAGAATCCAGGGATCTTTGAATGCAGAAATAAGAAATAAGAAGATTTTAGATGATGAATCTCAGTATGTATGCTAGAGCAAGGCCAGTTGCTTATTGATCCCAGCTACAGAAGTTTTCCCTGTGAAGCTGATTTATGTTTATCTTAAAAAATAATCAATCAGTGAGACAAACTGAACTTCGTGTCAGAACTGATTTAAAACATATTCAGCTTTTTTTTTTTTTTTCTCATCCTTATGTTGTAAGGAAATCTTCTGTGGATTCAAAAGCAAAGGGTGCAATCCTGCTCTTGCACATAGGAATATACTCTATTTGAACAAGAGAGTTGTATCTGCTTTTGAGTTGAGGTTCATAAACTTGCTGGGAAAAAATTCAGCTCAGAGGGTGTGTTTTGGAACAGTAGTTTCTTGGGCATTCATTTAATTTCCTAAATCTACAGCATCCATTCATTTACTAAAAGAATAAAGCCAGTCTTTTGTACCTGCTGAGGAGACAAAGGAATCAGTGCTGCTGCTGATGCGTGGTGTGAGGACAGGCTGTAGTGTTGCTGTTGACTCTGGCTGGTGCAAAACACCACTTCTGCTGGGGCTCTCATCCTTACCAGAAGCAACACGTCGGTCTCACTGGTTTTGTCTGTACTTTTACTAAATAAATGAATGATTATTATGTTTTTGCTGGCTTAGCTACCAAACAAAAATGAAGGAAAATGCTACATTCAGCTGAGATGGTGTAGATAATCTTCATGTCTGATGTGTGAAAGGACTGACAGACAAAATTGCAGGTCTGGTAGAAAAGTTTAGGGTTTTTTTTTAAGTACCTTATACTGGAGAATTTCTTTTTTTTTAAGAGAAGAAGACATAAGGGAGAGTATCTATGGCTTAAGAGTAATAATGGAAAGAGCAGGGTGAGAAAGAAAACAATGTTGTTCCAAGCATGGCTGTATAAACACTGGCCATGAGCTTAGATTGAGAATGAAAGAAAAGCTTTTCTCTCCAGAGGGCTGAGCTGCTGAGGCAGCCTTGGCATAGGGAAGGAGCAGTAATCACTTTTAAGGCTCAGGGTTGATGCTAAATGTCATCTGGTTGGGTGAAACACAGGCCATGGGGTTGGCTGTGTCTTTAATCTTGTTCAGTGTTGTTATTTTAGGTTTCATCTTTACATTCCTAAATATGTGATATTGAATTTGCGTTAAGCACTCTTTGAGTCTTACAGACTCAAAGACTGTAGATAAGGCAGCCACAGGTGTGATAGTTACTTACACACTTAGTAACAACTTCAGAGTATTGCATAACAGCTAGTAAAGAAAACTCATGTCCAAAGTCTAATTATATAGTGGAAAACAATTAGAAATGAGATTTATAGATGGTGGTTAGTTATCTAGTGTTTCTTAGTGAATGTGGAGAGACTATTCAGCTCTTCCTTCAGAATTGGTGAGCTTTTCCTTGGTGGTAATGAGGAGGGAGGAAAAGGCCTTTAAGCATCTGAGGAACAATCCACATCTGGAACCTTGGCAATCTCTAGAAGTGTGGTTTTAAATCATTGGTTGGTTTGTCTTGATGTGAGTGTTCTGCAAGTTCACATCAGGTAATCATTTGTTTCCTCACCTCCATTCTCTGCTAGCTGGTAGCTGCCTCAGTTTTTGAGAACACAGCATTCCCGGGAAATGTGCTTTGTACTCAATCCTGTGGTGTTCATTTGTATTATATTTTTAGTTCAGTGTAAAAAAAATAGCAGCATACTTACTTACCTGCTCTTTTAGGAAATCTCTACTGTCTTCTATTACCATCATTATTATTAACATCATGTCTTTCTAACTGATGTAATGATTCTTTCCCTGTGTGTCCTTTTCCAGGCCTATTACATGATAGAAAAATGTGGGCACTGTGTTTTTTAATTTTAAACAAAGATTATCTGTTGGCTTCTTGAAATGGTCCTCTAGTTGGAGTATATAAAATTGAAGCTTCATCCAAGTAATTTTCTTTGAAAAATTACATGAAATAAGGATAAAGCTGCAGAAGTTGTATGTCAACAGAGTATCTTGAGACTTCTTCAACTGGAGTGGAATCAGTTTAGTTACTGTTTCCAGCAGAGAGGGCCCAAGGGTTGTGTGGCACAAAGATCTGTGATCACAGATCTCTTGGAAAGCCTCTCATTCATAGCACTGGACATGACACACTGATGTTTTTGGAGGTGATCATTTGGTTGAACTTGTTTTGAGTTTCAGACTCAAAAAATCTGTAGATTAACCTCAGAAGTTCAGAAAAATTTAACAATATCTTCTAGTTCTGAGGTTTTAAGAATTAGATGGCTCCGTCTGAACCCTGGTTTATGTTTAGGTGTCTGATTATTTGCATTTACAGCATGATTTTGTGGGAATTACTGAGCATTGAAATATACTGTGAAGATGTGCTGCTTGGTTATAAGGCAGTTTAATTGCCAAAATCTTATTGTCAAATTTCATTGCTGCTAGTTCTTAATATATCCCAAGACAAATATATTAATTTTGTGCAATTAAAATTTTGTGTGATTAAAAACCAGTATAGATCTTTTTTCTAAGAAGATTCTAGATTTGTCTTTTTTTGAAGAATGGGTTAAAATATTTGTAAGTTGAACTTTAAAGCAGGTGACTCTAGCTGATGTAAAATTTTTTTTCAAAACCTCAATTGTCCACAGTAATTATTCTTCCTACTTTGGCTGCAAAATTTTAACAGTGGAGTTTTATTTATTTATAGTTGTGCATCAGAATGGGTAATGAAGTATTTTATCTGGGTGAAAGAAAGATTATTTTTCTTGTTAAGTGGACTTTAGAAAAGGGAATACATGGGACTTTTGTAGCATCCTGGACCCCTGAAGCTTGATGACAATGCATTTATCCTTGGCCTAAAGTGTGAAGCACTGATTTTGGTGTACTGGTTTGAGAGATATGGGCCGGGGTCTTACTGCCAGGGGAGCACTTCTCTTGGCAAGGACCAGCGGGTCCTGGTGGACTGAAACATAAAAACCTGGAGTGAGAAGGCTCTGCACAGTGGTCAGTGCCTGACATACTTGCCCTGTGTGACCAGAGGCTCAGGGACCAGGGCTTGACCAGCCTGGAGAAGGAAAGATTTCAGGGGGCTTGAAAGCATCCCCTGTACTTGTAAGGAGATGAGCCAGGCTTTGCACGAGGGCTCATAGGTGGAGGTTGAGCAGTAACAGGCACAAGCTGAAATCAGAGTTTCAGACTGGATATAAAGAGAAAAAAAAATCACTTTGAGGGTAGCAGAATATTCAAAGAGGTTGCCTGAAATCCTTGATGGTTCTTAAGACCTGGCTGAAAAAAATCCCCAAGCAAGAAGTTTCTCAGTTTGGTGTGTCCTGTACTTTGAACAGAGGTTGGATTAGAGATCTCCTGATGTTCCTTCCTGGGACTGCACAAGGTGAACAGGCAGCATAGATCCGTTTGATCCTCCTTGCACTGTTGTGGAAAAACAGTTCTGGAAGGGGGCATTGCCTCAGCCTTTGCCTGGCAGGCCCTGCAGTGGGAGAATGAAGCACTTGTTTCACATCCAGGATAACCATCTCTGCTCTGCTGGGGAGGAGTTTGCCCTCAAGTGGGAGTGAGCTGGTCACTGTGACCTGCCAGACCATGGTGATTTAATACAGCTGTGCAGATCCCTCTGCCTTTGCATATTAACTCATGCCATCCTCAAACAAATCATTTTAGCTCCATGTAACCTTGCTGTAAGGGATTTCTAAAATGGAGCCCATCAGTTTGGTTTGGCAGCTGTTACAGAGTAGAAAAAAGTGTAAAGACTTTATTTGAAACTCCAATCTGGAATAGGTGTCATTGGTACTCGTTAGCTTTTCATATATGTGACTTGGCTGTTGCTTCTATAATTATGTTTTAGAATTTCTTCTTTCCTTCTTCAGAATTCCGTCCACATGATAATTCAGTTTTTGTTCTCTGTAGTACTCTTTAGAGAAATTCATCCAAAAGAAGGTAGTTCAAGCATTAGAATTTCCTAGCAATGCTGTTGCTTTTGATACACAGAAAAACAAATCACACTAGCTGCACAGATTTGGAGATGTGAAATAGGTTTCCTAGAAAATAAAACTTTGTTGTCCACAGCATTCTTGGAAGAAGGTTTTTGAAGGTAGGTTTAAACTTTAGTTGATGTTAATTACTGCATTCTACATTTCTTCTTCCTCTGTAGTTTGATGCCAGTTGCTGGTTGCATGAACTGACAAAAGTGCCCTTGTGTGAGAGGAGTGGGGAATGTGGTGAAATTTAAAATATATATTGGATAATTTGATATTTTTCAGAGTCCTGGTTCCAACCTAAATCTTTATGGTATGTAATAGTACCCAAAATGTTCATGTATTGTAGGGTGTTTTAGATTTCACATTAAAGCACTAGAAAAGTGTGGATGTTAAAGTTATGACAATGAAGCCCTTTAAAATGTCACATGCCTAAACCCCTGCCCCAATCACCACCTGTGTTGTAATAAATTAAGTCTTAACTGGGTAGTGGAGTCTGAGCATAGGAAGTGAGAAAATCAGCATGGTAGTGATTCAGATTATTACTGTGAGTGGCCTAATCAAATTGCTTTGTTGGGCAGGAAAGGACAGGAACTAAACACTGAAATGGAAAATAACTCGTGATTGTTGTCCAAAACCCAAGATTTCACTGTCATTAACACTTGCTCCAAACATTGAAAGAAGTAGTAGGTTGAAAAGAAAGTATTCTCACCTTTATATCTTAGTACATTTCAAAGCAACTTTTTTATTCTTATGAAAATATTTTATAATCACATCAATTTATTAATCAGAAGTAATTAGCTTTTCCAGTTTTATAGATATTGGTCACAGAAATCACATACTCTAGATAATATGGACCAGGACTTCTTACATATGGCAAAAACATGGTGCTGCCTTTGTGGAAATGGTGCTTCCCCTGTGTTCTTCTGTATTAGTTAATAGAAACCCTCCTTGAAAGAAAAAGGATACTCATCAAAGAATGTTTTATGAAACAGAAAAAAAGAACTCATAAACGCAGTTGGATTCCAAGAGTTATTACATTTTACATCATATACAGTTTATTTTTCCAGATGCCACCGTTAAAAATAATGTATTTTTAATATTACTTGAAGGATTCTACAGATTCATAATAGCACGTGACGTGTTAATATCCTCTGTGACATCCTACTGGTCATATCCAACTGTGATAAACAGTTATATGTGCTATAAAAGTGACATCTATTATAAAAATAAGGATAATGCAAAAGGATACAAACAATCTCTTAAATTTGTAAAGACTGTTGCAAATCTTGAATGTTAATTTGAAGAAAAAAGTACATGCTAATGCTAAGTTTATGCCTTCAGTTAATATTCCTTTATTCCTTCAGGAAAAAAAAAATCAAGCAGCTATACTTTAAATGAATTTAATGAACTGCAAAGACTGACATTTTCACTATAAAAGTCACACTTCATTTAATGAAGTAGTTAAATATTGATGCTATATTAAAATACAGGCTGAATAAAAACGACAATATGGTTTTCAAAATAAGAATTTGAGCTGTGTTTTTTCTTATTATATTGAAAACTTCATGAACTCAGAAAAAGAAAATACAACAGAATATCTCCATAATAAACACAAGGCCCTTTGTTGAAATAACATTAAAGTTGAAAGACCCAAACCTGTAAAAGTAAGGAAATCAAGTCACCATACTCTTACCTCAGCATATTTGTACTTAAACACTGAATGTTTAAGTGAGTGGAACCAATAGTATTTTCTAAAATTTTCAAAAATTCTTGGAAACAAAGACCTGTGCTACAAGTGGTACATAGAAGGCCTAGAGATGTGTTTTCCCAGGAGTTATATTGTGATACTATTTGACCTCAAAGTAATTGTGCTTTAATTGCTATGATTTTGGTGAAAATGTTCTGGCAGAGCTACATTTCCTGTGTTGTGGCTTCCATACGTTTCAGTTGGTATAGTTTGAATTTTCAACTTCTTTTTTGTACCTGACTTCACCCTAACATTGATGGTGGTAAAGGAATATTGCTGACAAACGTGTCTGAGGCGTTTCCCAGCTCCAGCACTCATCTGATGGTAAAGGAAAAAGAAAACAAGGATGAATCTTACCATAGATATGAATGGGACCAATGATTGAGTGATGGCATGATTGTCTTCACTTTGATGGATTGAATTATGTTGTAATGTACTTCATAAAGCTGTACCAATTCTGACATCAGGCTTCTGTGTCTAGTAAAACACTGAGGATGACATCTTTGGCTCATTGAAGTCAATGGCAAAACTCACATTAATTTCAGCCGTCTGTAATTTCATTCTCTGTAGCTGACTTATAAAACAATGGCAAATTGATTTAGTACATTTTTTTTCCCTTGGGAAAGATCTCTTCTCTATGTAAAATGATTTTCTTTTGACTTTCATGCTCTTTCTCTGAAAATATGAATTTTAATTCAGCATAAATACAATCTGATTTCCTTCCCATACCTGTGAGCATGTAAACATCAAAGGTGATAAAGTGGAGATATTTAGAAAATGATGGATTGAATTATGTTGTAATTGTAGGTAGGTTGTATGTATAGTTATATACACTACTGCCAATTGAACCTGATGATGAGGAAGGCAGTTTACCAGTGGAAGACTGTTGAATTTTTTCTGTCACCAGCAGCTATCAGGTGTGGTCTCTACATGTGTTGGTGGAAATCTGGTTTAGGTGTTTGAGGTTTTTTTTTTTCCTCCTTATGTGCAAACAGTTTTTTCCTTAAAGCAAAACCAAAACTCTGGAATCTGAAGAACCAGTTATACAAATGTATTTGAATTTGGAATATGGGCTGTATTTCTGTTTATGATAGCAATCCTCAAAATTCTTCATAAGTAGCTAGATCAGCATCTAATTGCATAGTTTTGTGTCCTGGTATTTTCGCACAGCAGGCTCTGAAACATGAGCTACTTAATAGAACATAAAATTTTGTAGGCTATTACATAAAATCAGTAAATTTATCTAGAATTAATAGAGCGTTGAGAATTTCTTCCTCCTCTAGACATCCTTCCAGAAAATGGAAGGAAATGGATGTCAAATACATGTTTATGCTCCTCATTGTCCTAAAGTAGTTCAGGTTCTGCAATAGCTGTGGCTTTTGGTGGCTGATCTGCTTCCTGCCTAAGTCAGTGCTCCCAAGGAATAGAAAAGTGGAGCACAGCCCCAAAGAGGAAGCTTTGGTGACATGTTTGGCAATCTGTGTCCTTATGCAGGTAAGTCTTCAATGGAAGCATTGTAAAAGGTACTTGAGAAGGTACTCTCGAGTTTCTATACTGCAGAAATTCAATAGTTATGTATTAGAACCATAACAGTAAAACTGTGGCAGTGCTGCTGTCTTTAACAGTTGTATGGGGAAAATGTTTTATTAAACACTAATTTCACTAGTTATTTAAGAAGTAGCTGGCTTTGCACACATTAATCTCTTTTTCTTTTTAATTCAAGGTTGATGGTCTAGGTCTTACACATTGTATTTATGAATAGGGCACTCAATAACTATGCAAAATATCTATTTCTCTCATGGGAATCTGTGCTTTGATATATTCTGATCCTTATTAAATTTAAACAGGATCAAATTTATACAGCTTTGGCAGAGATTTATTAAAATACACTGAGTGGACAGCTTGTGGGAGTGCAGTGTGCTGTAATAACATATGCCTCTTACCAGAGAATAGTAATTATTGAGAATCAAATAAATCTGTAGGAGGTTAAGTATATATGGAAAAGATATCAATTGTAGTTTTCTACAACCAGACACAAATACTGTCTGAAGATTTGTTGCTGTATAAAGAAGTGAACCATCCTTATAAAACCCTAAATATTCAAAATGTCATTTACCAACAAAGCTAATGTTCATCTAGTCTTCAAAAAATGTTAATGACATTTGCTCAGTAGCATTAAATTCATTATTTAATGCTCTTCATCTGCATAAGCAGCTATTCACATTTATACCAAAGGTTTATTAAAGGTAATTGAAAAATGTTTGTTACAAAGTTCTGTAAATTTATTTTCTTAATCAGAGTCGTCATGTCCTTGAAAAGAAAAATACAGAATAATGATTGCAGATTAAATAAAGAAATAATAAAGTTTAAATATATTATATCATGTCTATCACTCATCCGGAGTTCAGCATTGGTTTGTTTAAGGTTAGATTTAAATTATTGTATGCGATAATTTCACTAGGCTGAGAATTGAAAAGTTTATGGGTGTTCCAGGAAAAGGAGTAACTTCTGGCATAGCTTTGGGTTTGATGAAGCTCCTGTTATTTTGTGATACAATTCTTTGGAATTTTGAAGCCTGAGACAGGTAAAAATGGTGATTTTTCTCACTAAACATTGAAAAAAGACAAACCAACCCTCAGTGGGTAGGTATGAGGGCAAAAACAAATATTCTATCCATCATCCTTCAGGCTCTGGGTTTTGCTAGTGATGGTTGAAGTGAATAGAACTTCATTTGGACTATTCTACTTCCATTTCTCCCTGTGGCAGGAGAGATGTGGAGTAATTTCAGCAGGAAATGTATTTCTCAGGGCTTATTGTGTGAAGAGAGTGACTTTTTAAAAGAAAATGCATTTAAATAGAGATTATATTTGATTTAAAGCTACTACCATAATTCCTCTGCATTTCATTACGAACATCTAGTGAAAGCCATCCAGTTTCTTGGTAGGAAATTTAAAAGATATTAATTTTGGCAAAACTTTTTGCAAGTCTTTATGCTTGAACAATTGTATCTTTAAAAAAAAATTCACTTACATAGATGTGGATGTGATATAAATCTACCTAACTCCTTATCAAATTTGTGGTGGTTCTTTTATTAGGGTTTTGTCCTGTTCTTCTTTCATCCTAGGTTTCAAAATGGAATTCAAGATTTTTCTAAATAAACTCATGAAACCTGATTACTTCTAGCTAGGAAGTGTATTCTGTTAAAATAATACACATTCTGTTTCTTTGCTTTACTATAGGTGATGAAACACTGTGTATTTGTTAAAATAAAAATAAAAGGGCATTTGGGTTCCAGTCTCATTACAGTTATCTCATGGCTGTGTGACCTTGGGCACTGCTTTTGGTGCCTGTCCCTCACTGACTTGTTCTGTGAAAGTAGAGATGATGATGATCATGATATAGGGACCTCCTGGTAGTGCTCTGAAGCTCAGTTCCTGGCTGTTGTGTTGTGTTGGGCTCTGCAGGCATTTCTACACTTTCATGCATGTTATAGCTGCATAATGTATTTTGGCATAGATGAGGTATAAATGCATATATGGTGTGTTATATCAGCAGGTTTCACCACAATTCCGCATAATTATAGTTCAATGAAACATCTTTTGACACTACTGAGATTTTTGTTTCCGTTTGTGATTATAGTAGAATAAAGGTGGAAGAAGTAGGAGCAAAATCTTTTTCTTAAATCCACAGGTGCTTTGACTCAGAATGTTTATTTCTGTGGAAAATTTTCATGTTTAAGTCTGTATGGCGTTAAGTGATTTTGGAAGAAAACTGGGAGTCTGATGAACTGTAGCCCTAAGAAAATGTTCATCTTGTCTGTTAAATATTTATAGGTCATGCTCTTCATTGCCAAAGCCAATTAAAGAAAACACGTTAGCAACTGATTCCTGTTGTGTTTTCTTTGAAATATACTAATTTCTTTTGGTGCACTATAGATGAAGATTTATTTGCTTATAAACAGACTAAAACAGTTTCTAGCTTAAGTGCAGGAAATTTATTGTTATAAAAGATAGCTTTATTTGTTAATAGAGTGCAGCCGTATTACACTGGTTTGTATTTACTTTTATTAAATGTGATATATGATACAAAAAAAATCTAAATATTCCAGAGTTTAAACTCTTTTATAAGGACACTCACCTCTTGAAATTATTTCCTCTTTTAATGTCTCAAATCAAATGAATAGAGACAAGCTATTAGGCTGTGAATTTATTCATTCATCACAGTAAATCAGGTTGGCACGGTGGCTTATAAAAGATCTTCATCTATATTGGTATCTTCAGGGTCAAATAGTCATATTGCTTCTTACTTTGAATTGTCGCTACTGGCTATATGCTCTACTATAGGCCCTGATAGGGGGGAAGATTCGCGATTGTATTGAGGGGATTATTAAGGATTTAAAAAATGCACTTTTGCATTTTTAACCAAGATTTATCTTGACTGCAAGAGTTAGATGTTTTGTATAATGCAACAATAAAATTTGTTTGGAGATATAAAACAATTAAGGTAATTTATGTATGTCATGGGTTTATGTATGTTCTACGAAGAGAGTGTAAGCTAAAGGCAATAGCCTTGTGCTGTTGGAAGACAGCTAAATAATTGTTCTGAAATGTCAGTGGCTGTGACATTCTAAAAACACTGACATTCTCTTGAGTGATGTCTATTTCATCTCAGATTCCCAATGATTAATTAATAATGCTGAGCAAGTGAAAGTTTTAATTTGAAGATAACATATGAGGTACAAGATATTAATTGCTCTAAAGATAACATGCTAATTAAAAGGTTTATGCCCAGTCATCTAAGGTTAACTGTTCATTGAAATACTTGGAATAGAAACCTAATTATAATCTCCTATCTGAATGCTGCATTTTTTGCAAAGGTAGCATCTTTTGTGCTCTCTGATTTGCTTTTCCTGGGAAAGAATTCTTTGTGCCATTCCTTTTGCAGTGAAGGTAGTTCAAAAAGGAAACAGATATTGTAAGCCAAGGACTTAGAGCAGTATAAATAGTTCTGTGTTAATAGTTCCAAATGCATTTGGGAAGATTGTCTCCAAACAAATAAAGTCAGTTTTGAAGAGAGAGCACCAACTTCTCATATCTTAAAACAAGGGATTGTTTTTACCTGTTAGAGTCTTCGTATTTAGATGGAGGAGTCTGGAGTCTGTCTCCTGGGCCAAGCTCTGTCTCATTCTCTTGGCAAAAAAGGGAAGGAGAAAAATGCAGCTCCTGTGGCTCTCCTATGATTTATTCTGTTGCAATTCAATTTTCCAGCACAGCAGTTTCTACTGTTCCTTCCTCTGTCCTTGGCAACCTTTTGGAAGTTTCAGTGTCAGCTTCCCCAGCTCACAGGAGTGAAGGGGAAGCTCCTGGCCCTGGGCAGCTTTGGCTTTCATTGCAGGAACGAGGCATGTTGGAGCTGGTCCTGGCTCGAGGAGAGCCACTTGTGCCAGCAGTCATGTAAAGAGATAACACATGTCATGCAAGTGTCATGGCTTAAGATATGTTATCTCTCACTGAATGTGCATGACTTTTTATGTGTTTTCCTTGCAGGGCTGTGCAGTGGAAATAGACCTTTTTGTTCTTCCTAGATTAAAATAAAGCCAGCAATTTTGCACCAGAATAAAATTAAGTGGTGGTGAAGTGAGTTTGGAATTCTTACCTGCATGAAGTAATGGCTCTGGACATTGACTGTGATCTCACACCAGTGTTATTAACATTCATTCTTTGTTGGCTCGAAGGGAGCAGCCATTCTTAAGCTCTATAAACTATTTATAACATTCACTAACTCAAAGTGCAGAGGTAGTATCACTTTTATTTTAAATCATCAAGTTGAATAATGGGAAAAAGTCTCTGTTCAAGAGAATTAAGCAAATATTTAAAGAACATAAATCTTCAGTCTTCTGCCTATGGTAGCCTTCTCCAGTGCTACCATAGGCAGAAGCAGCAGTTGCTGCTCAGTGCATATATATATATATATATATATATATATATATATATATATATATATATAGGGAGATAATGAATTGCACATGAATACTGCATGTACAGCTAAGATAGCTTCATATCCCTAATATTCTGCATTGAACAATCATCCTTGTACTAAGGAAAAAAAAGTCTTAACTTACTTGAGTCAGACAGACCAGTTAGCACAATAAAATCCATCAGTTGCTCCTTATGAGTGCTGATTCTGTAGGGCAAGAACTAATTAACCAAATAATTTTTCTGCCATTTAGAAACCTAAATGATTTAAAAGTTTATATCCTAGTTGTTGGACTGAGGTCTTGAGAGAAATTGTCTAAAATGAAAAGTATGAGCTTTAAAATTCTCTACTTTAGTGTTCTTTTTTCTTGACTCCATAGGAACCTGTAATTTTTCACAAAAGTCTTTATACTTAGAAAAAGTTCCTGTGTTCTACAGGAGCCCGCAATGCCACCATTTATCCTTAGAAATTTTGGTGCTGCTGGCTAATTCCTCTTGCCTTTGGGAACAACAGGTCCTTTAAGTTTTACTAGTTACATTTTAGCATTACCTAAAATCTGTGCCATATGATGTAAGAAATGTTACTGTTTTCATTAATTGCTCAGGGACAAGAGTTACAGAGAACTTAAATAACTTGATCAAGGTCATGCAGACTCAGGTGGCAGAACCAGGAATTGTACAGGTATTTCCTTAGCTGTAATTCCATCCTTCCTCTGCCAGTGACTGTTCCTTAGCAAGATGTAGAAATCTACAGGTAACTCCATTGAGACTGTTAAATGTGTATCAGTCGCTTCCAGGGAGGAAATTAAAAAGCTGCCTTGGACTGTAATCAGTAGAACTCCCCAGGCTGGTTACAGTTCTCTGGGCTCAGGAGATTGCACTGTGGTGTTAAAACTATTTCCCCCTGTCCCTTGGCACAAGTTGGGGTTTTGCTGGGTTACCCCATTTGTGGCTCTGAAGCCTCTCTAACTCTTCAGGGAATCATGTTGAAGAAATAAATAAAAGAATCTGTCTTCCAAGAGTAGTGATTCCAAATCAGTCCTCACAGATGTGAGAGTACTTCTTGTGCCAGAAAAATTAAAAATGCACAGGAATATGTTCCTGTTGGTTATTGCTCAGGGATAGAAACACTTTCAGATATGATTTTAACTTAAATAGCACTTACCATTGTTTTAAAAAAAAAAAGGCTCAAAATGAACATAAATAGACATACAGATTCAAATTAGCAAAGTTATTTAGGGTTTCTCATAGGGCATTTGTACTTTTAAAAAAGTGCATTTACTTGGACTGGACATTGTTTAGATGCCCTTAATATTCTTTTTTCCTTCTACTTTCAAGAACAGACCTTAGTATCTAATAAGTTGCAAATTAATTTCCTTCAAAATAAAGAGAGGTGAACTACCAGCTTTCTGTTGAAGCAGTAGATGACAAATATATTACCCTTTGAAAATCAATCTTTAGTTTATGGGTTTTGTTCTTATGTAGACTTCAAAATACACTAAGCCCCATTAGAAAAGGTAATGTTCATGAATGTTTTCTTGAAAAAATACTGAAGTGTGTGTTCTACTTCACATTGCATTAAATTGATTTCTTGGCACTCAAAATGCCACTTTTTTTTGAAGCAGCTTATTTCTAGCATCTGGATTTTTAAAATATCCATATTTCATAGTCAATGACATCTTGGGCCTTTTCAGCCTGGAAATGTCTGGATAACAAAAGTTTTATGTGATTGATGCTTCAGTTTGCCAAATGCCTTAATTTTCCATCATGGACATTGATTTTTTTTTTTTTTTTTTTTTTTTTTTAACAGAGTGGTTCCAAGTAAGAAAGATGCTCTTCTATAGACAGTACTTACCATCTTTGCTACAGAAATGAACGTAATGATTTTTGGAACAGAATGCTGAAAGTGCTTGTTTGAGTGGAAGGGGTTGAATTGTCCTATCCCACTGAGCAAGTGATGGTGAGCACACTGTCACTAATTGTGGTGTGACAAATTCAAGGCTTTGAAAATAGAGCCTTTAGGGCTGTTTACTTGACTGTGGTAACAGCAGAAGTTGAGACAGTTACTTAATGGCTCAGCCTTTCAGTATTTCATAGAGGTTATTATTTTGGAGTCATTATCCCAGCTATCATTATTTTGTTGTTCACATTGGAAAGTCTGGGAGATGATGCTTCAAGGAGTTACTGTCTTGGCAAGTCATAAGCAGGTGTTCTGGTTCAAAGCTGACAGTTGTGCTGCATGAAGACACCAGTCCAATTCCCTGTTAACAGAACATGCAAGGGACAAAGGACCTTTTCTAGCAGCTTTTGATCAGCTCCCTCTAAAGGGAAGTGCTGTTATGAGAATTACTGAAAACAGTATATCAGTGACAGCCCTGGAAATGATCACCAGCAACTCCTAGCACAGCATGTCACGTCAAAGGTATACTGCAGCCAGTGTGGAAAGTTAGGTAGAAAAAAAATCTGAGAACAGTTTAAACAAGATGTAACAGGAGCTAAGGCAGGTTAAGCTACTACAATAAATGAGGAAGAGATGCTCAATGAAATTATATCCTGAGGACAACTTGGTTCAGATGCTAATATATTACTGCCTCTAAAGGGAAGGAGTGTGGTTTGATTTTTTTTGTGCTTTTTATTTTTTGTTTAAGTGTAATAAACGCTTAGCTTAACTAACTGGTTTGGCGATTCAGAGCTGATTATTGGGGAGGAAAAAAAGAACCATGAATTTTAAAGTGTAATTTTTAGAACTCAGCTCTGTAGACAGAAGGTGTGTCCATGGAACACAACATCATTGCTCCTCTTGGGGAATGCAGCAATGTCTGCCTGCAAGCAGTTGAAATAGTGGACAAATAATTGTCAAAATCTGGGCTTCTCTAAGCTGTATCTGTGAATGAGAGTGATGCAGACGGGCTGAATTCACTTTTCCTCGTAGCCCAGGTTGTTCCAAGCATACTGAACATAACTTGGAAAGAATTCTTTCCTTTGCAGGAACATGAAACATGCTAGGTATAGCTCTCATGAAAGTCAATGACTTTCTAGGCACAATTCTATGAAAGTGCTTGAATTTTGAATGTGTCCATTGAAGTCTTTCCTTGCAAGCTTTTTTTTATTGATGTGCATTTCATAACTGATTGGGTTCAGTGTCATAATGCAGTATCACCATATTTGCTAAAGAGTCAATGTGTAAAAGGCCAATTTTGAGGAAGGGAAGGCTGTTGCTGTGCATACAGATTGGTTTGAAAGTCCAAGACTGCATTGTATGTGCAGTTTGTTCTGACAGAAGTTAGTATTCACTAGGTGATTAGTTTGCCTTCTCCCTTGAATGTGCTACTTTTTCTTTCTAATGTTATAGTTACTATTAAATGCTCTCCTAATGACCACTTCTGATGCCCTGCTAGCATAGCAAGCAGCTCTACAGTCCACTGTAGGTATAAATGAGTTTTCTGTGGTTTTTCTCCTTGATGTCAGCTCATGTATTGTAATGATAAAGAGGAGGAGAAAAGCCATGACAGCTTAAGTTTTCTACTACTTTCTACTGAACACTGCTTGAAACATTTTACAGAAGGGACAAGAAAATGTATTCCTTTATTTGTACTTGATTTTTCTATTGGAATAGCTGTGTTGGAAGGAGACTTCAAGGGTCTTAATTTTAATGTCTTCTCCAACTGTAAGAATTTATCTCTTTGAATTCTGTGGAATTATTGTAATAGCGTTGTCTAAAATTTCAGATTTTTGCCATTATTGTAACCTCTGCTAATGAAAATGTCCATTAAAGTGTCACAAATATTTTAAATGCATATTCATGCTGTGCTTGAAATCCTGCACATCGTTTTCTTAACTAAGCCATTAGCCTTGATATATACTGTTACTTTGCAAATCTTCACTTCAGCAATTTGTACATGTCAAATTTAACCAGTGCACAATACCTAGGAATAATAAAACCATCTGAGTTTAGTGCAGTCTGTACACACAGCTCTCAGTATCTCTTTTGACACTTGATAGCAATCGTGCTGCTAGATATGTTTTTCAGTGTATAATGCAGAACACAGGTCACCTATTCTAATCATGGCTTCTCAGAACACAAATCCATTAACCTGTAGTGATAACCCTGCTGCAAAGACTCAACACAAACAATGCTGCACTGTGAATGATAGAGTTCATGACTGAACTGCATTTGAAGGGACGTTCTGAATAACGTTAAGAAAGTAGCTTAGAAAAAAGTTAATGAAATTTAAGATGAGTTGCCTGTGGTCAAGGCACAACTGCTTACTGAAGTTTCTACTCAGAGAAAATCTAATTCCAACTTGAATATTGTGCTAATGTGTGCATAGCCTAATGCAATATAGAATACTTTTACTTCATTTTCCAAAAGTCTTTAGCAAATACTTTTACAGGTTGCTTCAGTGTCACTTAGTCTTGAAGAATTGAAGAGCCTATTTATCACCAAGAGCCAGGGAATAGTTCTGGCATGACAGATGAGGGTGTGGGTAAAGCTGAAATTATCATAGCACATCGTCATCACTTCGGATGAGACATTCCCCAGGACACATCAGCTATAGATGAAAATATGCTTCACTTCTTTGACTCTCATTCTTGGAATATCTGTTGTTTGCTTCATTTTTTTCCCCTCTCAGCTCCAACAGATAGGAATTCTGCATATATATATATATATATATATATATATATATATATATATGTTTTCTTACAAACAGATTAATTGATTGCTTTTTTTCTTAAGTCTTGAGAGACCTAAGGATTGTTTCCCTGGCATACCTTAGACTTTCATATAGATTGTATCTCTTGATATACATGAAGCCATGATTAGATGATATACATCATCTTTAAAGCTGTGTTGAGATTTCTCTCACTTTTGTTTTTGTTAGCAAGTTCTTTGAAAACTGCCTCAGGCCCTTCTTTTTTTCTCGTATTGTGTTTTGATTTTTGTAGCTCCCAACCTTGGCAAAATGTTTTTTTCAATCTTGTCACTATCAGGCCCCCTTCAGGAACTGATTACAGTAAAATATTGAAAAGTCATTGTCATCCTATAAACAGAGACTCCATTTAGAGCAGTTTGTTTCATTGTTAACTTGATATAAATCTATTGGAGGAAGTTGCCTCAGACAAAGAGAATTGGCAGATAATGGACTTGTGGGTGATTTTGAGGACCATTGGATCTACAAGCTCATCTTTCCAAGTTGCTTTGTGTTGAGAATCAGCTTTCTGCAGCAGTCATAGACTGACCCACTTGTGAAACCCCCTGTGAAGACCTCTGTCATCACAGGGACATTTGTTCGTTCTTGAGAATAATCTGTTCATTCAGAGAAAATCACCGAGGCCACGTCATCAGTGAGGGAAATGTGACAAACTTTGAGCTTGGAATTGATGCAGAGAAACTGAAATCTTCAGTGTCTCAGACAAGCAAGACAGAGCCCATCCCATTAGTTTCTTTCCAAAGAGAGGCTCAGTGTGTGTTGATAAAGGCATTTGCAGTCACAGATGATAAGGCAGGTAATACCAATACAATGTAATACTGGCTTAGGTGAAACCTCATGACACTGATGGCTTTCTTGTGGATTGTCTGTGTCTCAGAAAAGCCCAGGGAAAGTCCTGCTAGAGATTGTTGTGCAATTGCTTTAATGCTGATGTAGGAACATGTAATGGTGATTAAAAAGAAGCTGAGATCAGCATTCCAGCTTAGACTCAAGCATTTGTATTGTGCATGGAAGCACAACACCTTATCAGCAATTACTTATTACCTGTAATGTGTTCTGTGGTCAGGAAGTTGAATGTACCTACCACAAATATACCTATAAAAGGTCTTGATTTTAAATGGCACATCTCTCAGTAGTTTTTATTGTCCATACTTTTGGCAATATTTTCAGGTTTTTATCAGAGTTCTGATACTTGCAGAACCCATTGAAATTATGACAGAGAAAAAAATTTGATAGGTTTTGAAAAGAAAAGTAAAAAACTGTAGTGGTGTAAAATCAGCTTAGCATGACTGAAGTACCTGTCCATGAAAGCACTCTATTTGGTTTGTATAAAAGTCATATCTGTTCATGTTTTGGTGATCACAGTGAAATGCATCTTGACACTGTATCAGGAGTACCTATCTTCTGTTTGATTCTGCACTCTTTACTTGAATTCAGGAATGTTTTCCTGGATGAGTAAGTCCCTGGTGTGCTTAGCAGCTGCATGTAACCACTCATGTAAGACCTGATCAACATGAAAAAGGGTTGAAGAACTCACTGCCTAAAAGAAATCTATGTGGGTATATTTTAATTGCTACATTACCATGTCAGTCTACCATATTTATAATTCTAAAGACTTCTTTGAAACAAGAAAGATAAGCCGCTTGTATGCAATAGAAAAGAGTCAATACATCAGATGCTTGTCAGATAAACATTGCAGAGCTACCCTAATGAAGGTATTGCAATTGCATGAATATCTGAGATAGTTTTAATGTCAAAAGCTTAATGCCTTTTGGTGCTTCTAGCCTTTCTCATTTCCCTAAGTGATCATAAAGTTATGAAGTTTTTTGAGGAAGTTGCTAAAAAATCCTGTTAGAAGCTTTTTATTACACTGGCAAATTCATGTTGAATTGGTATTCATTTTCACTATTACAGAATAATCAAATTTGTGCTGTTACTGTTGAAAAAGGAAATAATGAGGATCTAATGTAACACTGCTAATGTGATGAAGCATTTTTACTCTGCTGGGTGAAGGATGCTCTGGCTGCCTGTTCCAGCTTTCTTCAAGCAGTGATTGAGGGAGGAAGTGGAGGGCATTCCGTTTGTGGCACGAGGCTACACATATTCTGATTTCAACATGTAATTGTGTTTTGATGGCTGAAAGAGTAATGGCTTTGCCCACTTGTGCTTCCTGCCAGGTTTGGTTCTGGGCTGCAAGGACACAACTGCCATCGTGTTCCTGCCGTCCCCTGCTTTAGCCCTGACGAGCAGCTCGTGGTTCTCTCTCCAGAAGAAATGGCTCATATATTCTTTTATGTTCATCTGAGTTTTTTTCAAAAGGGAGTAAAGCTTTTAGAGTGTGTTGTTAAAAACTGCAAGCAGCCCCCTAAAGGTTCAAATCTGACAGGGATGTTAGGAGGCAGGTCAAGTGACTGCCTAATGAAGATGAATGGAGAAAATTGCTGGTACAAGAATCACGTGGTGGGCGCTTAGCCCAGGTTTCTGAAAGTGTGATGGAATCTCACAGCTTCATTTATCAGTGTCATATTTGGGCTAAAAGTGAGCAGTATTGTTCTCATTTCTTCCAGATGGATAGGTCAACTTTAATATTTATTGCTCTTGTAGAACATTTGTTTGATGTATTTCTATTAGCTAGGCAATAATAGAAAAGCAGTGGAGAGAAACGTAAAACAGCTCCCTTCCTCTTCAGCTGATATATGGCATTCCCCCAAATGTGTAAATATTTCTAAGGTGGCCACAGTTTTTAAATTTTTTTTATTTATTTGATGACATGAACATATCTCTTGAGGAATTAAAAAAAAATAGAAAAAAACACACTGAGGAAATATAAAATATTTGGCTTTTAGTTGTGATTGTTAACCTTTTAACTTTTTGTGAGCTTATAGAGCCTTTCAGGAGAGGGTTTTGCTTAAGAATGTCAGCAATGGGTGAGAGAGAGAGTAGGCACAATAACACCATATTTGAAGGACTATTATAAGTCTGGAGTATTCTAGCAAAATCAACTTAAAATATTTGATTTCTGAAGTGGAATCTAAAGATGTTTATTTCTGTCATCTTTTTTTCTTAATTTCTGTTGTCGCTAATTACTTTCTCTATGATGGGAAAAGACTGCCTAGTCTGGGTTGGTGTAGAATTTAAAACCAACGATTTAACCATTACAAAATGGTGGCTTGTAGCTGATAGTGGTACCCTGTGGTTACTGTTTATGAACCTTTTTTTTTCCATTTATAGGAATGGGGTTCAAGGTGTTTGACATATATTATTTTATACTGAGGAAGAAAACTTAGCTGTTTGTGAAGCAGGTGTTGTGTTAAGTGTAGTGCAAACATCCTAGCCATATGTTTCTATAATTTAAATTAATTTGGTACAGTCATACTGTTAATCTTTAGTGACTTGTTGATTGGCATTTTGCAGACATATTTCTGGAAGGCACCCAATACCATTTTCTGTAGCCTTTCTGGCAGTAGCAGAGAGTAACATTTCCACAAATTGGAATCTTGTACAGCTCTGGGAAAGGAGCCAAGATTTAAATTAGACAATAACCTCTGCTCTGTATATAGCTTCTATTCTTCAGCTGTAGGGAAAGTGATTTGTTTAATACAGTCAGCTCTGTAGCATATAATAGACTGATATATGAGTCGCTCCTTGGCAATGTGTGTTTCTTAAATTTATATAGATTGAACAACTAGTTGGTAATGTACTTAGTTACAGTTGCGCAAACAATAACTATTAGCAGAGCTGAAGAGACCTAGAAAAAATTGTGTTTGCTGGGTGTTTGCGGAGGATTCTGCAGAACTGATGGATTTTAGAACAATCCTTTTCTTCAGATGCAGAGGATGCAATTTCATAATCATGAGTATTCTTTGAGCTTTGGAAAATCAATAATAAAGATAATAATAAAGCTTTTTAGATCAGAGTTTAATATTTTTTATGTTTTGCATATGGACATGGGTTCCTTAAAAATCAGTCTGTTACAGCTACGTAATTACATTGCAGCTCTTTTTGTTTTGCCCTTGTATATTTTTTTTTCTCTTCATGTAAAAATCTGTTGCTGTCAATTGATACCTGTGAATGCAAAGAATTCTTTTCTTTCCAAACAGCAAGAATCTTTTCTTAAAAGGAGAGCTCTTTACACTATTCAGTTCATGTTTATTTAAAAGCTTAAAATCTTTAGAGCAAATCTCACTTTTTGTCCAACAGAAAATTGATTTTTCCAACAAAAATGGTGTGGGCCTGAAAGAATATTCAGAAATATGCAAATAAGTACAGATAGAAATCTGTGTGAGCAGCTGAACAAAGCAATCAAATTTTCCTCATTGAAAGTTTGTTTGGCTCTGCTGTGAACGTTTTTGAACTGAATTATAAACTACTGTTAGTGAAATACTTCTTTTATAGGAAAAAGGGGCATTCTTTTTAAGCAGAACTATTTTTAATACACTACAATTTTTCTGCCAGGTCTTGTATTTACAAAATAAAGCACATTGTAAATATTGAACAATACACTGATATATTTCCTAACAGTTTATAGTACGCTGTGTATTCTGGGTGGGCTCCAAGCAGTAGTTAGTATAAATGATATGCCAATCAAAATTATTTTTGCAACTATAACCTGTTATAATGCAGTTCTTATCTGAAACATCAACTTGATATAAACCAGATCTCTTTCTCAAGCTTTAACTGTTACATGAATATTTTCCTTTGTCCTGAACTAATACTACTTCTGTCCTGTAAGCTTCTTGCTAGTGCTCAACAGCAAAGTATAATTTATATAGAGGTTATATACATCTTAGTATTCACTGCTTCCGTTTGGTCATGTGCATTTCTTCTTCCTTAGTCAGGGCTCAGTTGTACACAGAATTTTTGATGTACTTCAGTGAGTAAGTCAGATCTGTACATGTCCAGCATGTCCCTTCCGGGCCATCTCTCTAATGATTCAGCTTCCCTGTAAAAGCTGACTTCTTTAAAAAAGTCCCCTGATGGCAGTGAGATGAATACTTAAAATTTTACCATTTCTATTGGTGAATAAATGTGTGGTTTCTCAGTGTGCCATGTTTGTCACTGTTGTTAGTTCAATTGTTGTTAGTGCTACTTCATCTACTCTTCATTTCTGGCCCAGGTGAAAGAGAATCTTTAATTGCATTTACCTCCCCAAATTCTGTGTTTCATTTTTTGCTGTGGGGCCTGGAATAAGTTATGTCAGCATAAGCAAAGGTGTGCTGAGTTGTAGAGCAAATAACTAAATAAGCAAGTGGGTGGAGGTTTGAAGCATGATGCACACTGAGATATTCTCTGGGAGTTGAGGTCACTTAGCATCATTTCTGCAGTGCTGACATCAGGAGTTTGAGTCACTGGAATGTCTTAATAGTTTGGCTCCCACTGCTGCTGATATAACCATTTTTATTGTCACATGGCATATAACCTTTTTTTGGAAGCAGGAAATTCTGTGAATCTCTTTCATTGTTGATGATGGCCATTCTAAATGTTGATGATTCTCTTTAGATGGCCCAGGAACTTCTGATGTTGGAAGTGTGTGAAATTGTCACTTTAAGATTTTGATAATAAAAAAATCTATTAATGAGGTTGAAGGGCTCTGATATTCTCAAGCTGAACACAATTCCATATCTTTGAAGCAAACTGGGTTTACTGAGCCAGTAGCATGGGTTGTGCTTCTGATGGGAGCAAGAGACTGGAAATGCGCCTGAATTTCCCTAGATTTATGTTTATGAAGGAAAATATAGGAAGAGTGAACACTGTAGAAAGACAATTTACAATTGAGAATGGTGGAGGGTTTATACTCCTTAGCCCCTTTTCACACATGCATGGTGTAACAATATGCAAAAACTTTTTCCTTGTCTTAGAAGATGATATATTTATATATTGACAAGAGAATTGGTAACTCTTTCATTTTTTTATAGTAGTTCTTATTAGCTACAGCTGAAATTCCATTTAGTGGAGTATGGCACAAAACCAGCACCACCATCTGAATCAAATGGTGCAGCCTGACTTATACTGGCAAATAACCCTTCAGTGTTTTTCTCCCTGGTAAATACCACAGCAGGTTTCTGTTTTTCCTAGGTAATTCTTATACAAATTATTGTTTTAATTTTGATTATTTGATGAGAGG
The DNA here is from genome assembly GCA_013401135.1 of Cettia cetti. Taxonomy (NCBI): domain Eukaryota; kingdom Metazoa; phylum Chordata; class Aves; order Passeriformes; family Sylviidae; genus Cettia; species Cettia cetti. The sequence goes on along the minus strand of VZUI01048601.1, from coordinate 11,778 downwards.
TGTGAGGGTTTGGGGGTTTGGTATGTAAGCAGAAGCGGAGGGGTTTCTTATGGTCAGTTCTTTGTCTGTAAGGTTGGACAAAGGTGAGGTTACAGCCCTGAAGAATTTCCTGTGGTCTTGGAATCTGCCCTTGGTGGTTTCAGTGGTGCAAATGAAGGTCCCATGTGGAAACACTTGAAGGGTCATCACAGCATGTTATCCAAAATTTCCCATGGGTGTTTGTGAACTTAGACATGGACAACTGTTCTGTGTACTGGAGAGGGAAAAATTGTAAGATTGTGTGAAGGACAAAGGAAGGAGAGCTCTTTGCTCTAGACCTCTCTACTGGTGGTCTGGAATTATGAGATCAATTTAAATTTCATATTTTCTGTTGCAAGTTGTCCATTTTTTCAAAATATGAAAAAATGGCACTTATATGAGAGTGTGTGTAAAAATGTGTGCTTAGAATTGTTACTAGATCTTCTCAAAATCATGTTTACAAAATATTTTAAGTATTTTTGTTAAATTGTGAAAATTTTTCTTGTGTTATTCTTTCTTCAAAACTTATTTTAATCTCACTTTAATCTCTTAGGTGTTTCAGTTTATCTTTTCTATATCTATCTGATAAGTTAATTTTTATTATCCTGCTCTGATAATCATTGTCCTACTACAATTTTCTATGGGTCTTTTTTCGACCCATTCTCTGCCTCCTAGTCCCCAGCACTTGCACAGCATTTCATACCACTTGTACATCTTTTTATTCCTCTTCTAAGCATACTATGTATGTTGTATTTGACAACTCATTTCTTCCATTAAAATACATTTATTGTTCTTCACCAGTTTTGAAAATACAGTTGAGCAACTTTGTTTTGATTAGCAGAGGAAATCTCTTTCACTGGAAAACTGCTGCAATTCCAGGGCAGATCAAGCAAGCAATTACAGGCAAAACCATTAGTGTGAGGATGGCTTGGTTTTGGGATTTTCTAAATCTAAAACTACTGGATAATAAAATATTATCAGAAACTGTTCTAAATGCTTATACAAATGAAGAGAAAGCAATTATTTATTAATACCTTTTATTTTTAACTGACACATTAGTTATTTTTTCCCACTCTTTGTTAGTATTTTCCTCTTTTGGTAGCAAAAAGCTGCCAGAACGTTTGCCCTGTTCCTGCCTTCTCCATTACATTAACACGAACACTGTGCAGCATTTCCCAATTCAGGTAGAAAAAGTGACTGAGAAACTTTATGGTAGAGCAAAATCACCCCAGTTTGGCAGGTGATGAAGCAACCAACCAAATGGGTTTCCTGTGAATTTTTCTTGCTGTGAACAGGGAGAGCAATTTGGATGTTTTGTGCTCCCTTGCATGGTTTTGCATCATTTCACTGGCTCACTGGAACTGGACATGGGATTTGAAGTTATGAACCTTCACACAGCTTTGATATCACAGAAGCACAACATGTCTGTGTTGTAGAACTTGGCTGAAGCTTTTGTGTGATCCAAAATATAATATAGTAATGAAACAGCTGTAGCCCTGGGTATTTGGGAAACAAAACCCTAAATATACAGGATTTTGTGAGAGTGCCCTGACTCCAGGACTCACTTCTCATGCCCAAAGATTTGTGATCTCTGGGGAATTTTCCATTCTAAAAGTGGGATGCAATGGTAAGGTTCAAGATATAAAATATAATTGAGAGAATTCCCAGGAGTTTGCAGCTAGCTGTAGCAGGCATCTGCCTGCCAGAAGCATGTAGTTATGGTGAAAAGTATTACTTGGTTCCTTCAGAGTGGCTTCTGTATCAAAAATACCATCTCAGAGACACCCAAGGAAATGTTTTTGGTAGAGCTCAGGTAATGTCATCAGCTGACAAGGAAAAAGAGTGCTGCACGTATATAAGCTTGTGACTTTTCTGATTTGACCTCTTGTAATCAACCTGGCTTGGAATTAACAGGTATCCCTAGGATATGTTGCATAGTTTCTAACATTTAGACAAAGAAAGTTCATGAAGAGATTACAGCTTCTATACATCTACTGATTATGATTACAATTCATGCATCTACTTTGAATTCACACTAAAGCTACATCTGATAATTTTAAATTCAACTAAGAAGTATTCAACTTCTTTCACATCTTTGATATGAATAGCATGAGACTGAATTATCTTAGTCCACTAAAGTAGGAGAATATATTCAGAGTGTGAGTTGTGAGCTGTGGAACAGCTTGGCAGCAGAAATGCCACTAGGATCTGGTGTCTCTCATACTTCAAGAAAAGAAATGCAAGAATTTGCATGTATCAAAGCTCGTGCTTGCTTACATCAAGACATGAAGGGTAGTACTTGACTGTTCAAGTGAGCTTTTATTACCATTTTTTGTTTTATATTTAAAAGCTTTGGGTTTTCTATGGCATCTCAAAATTATGAGAGGGAATTACAGGTGTGCTTAATTCTAACACTGCTCATTAGAATTTTGACACACCAATGATGAAGATAACCAGAAGACTTGAGAGGCCTGGCTCTGCAATGGTGCCAGGCATTTCCAGCCCTGCATGTGTGAGATGCTTTATAGAGAATCCCCATATTTTGATGTCAGGATTTTCCTAATATGAAGGTTTGACTGAAACTTTGTTCATTTCATTTGTCATAAATGGAATTTGCTGTGTACCCTTTGTGCATCCTCAACTCTCAGCTGAACCTCAGGAGCTGCAATCAATATCAGAAGTAATTTCTGTGCCCACTTTCCAGAAGAAACACAGTGACCCAATTAAGTGAAGAAAATACTACATTGTAGTAATGGATGAAAATGCAATTAAAGTAGGTTACTCACCTACAAAATAAAGTTTCTGCTGCCCAAAATGTTGCCTTTAGGTTGGAATGAAACAGTAGGAAGCTAAAGATAGATAAATTAAGCCTGATTAGTCTCTGTGGCATAAATTAGGAATACAAACCACCACAGGGGATTATCCTACTCTTAAATTTCATTCACCTGTACTGTTATTTCAGAGCATTGCATCCAATTCCATCTTGCATGTTTAAATAAAGTCAGGTGCTGCTGAAGACTCTCCAGAGGCCTCCCTGCTGTGGGACTTATAATCATGCTCTAACTAAAAATAGTGGAGAAATCTTCCAGGTTTCAGGTTGATGTGAAATAAAGAAACAGGAGGAAGTGATGCGTTATGTGCCTGTTTACAAAATACATTTTTCATCTATGTTACATTAACACACCTAAGTTTTCCAAAGAGAAAAATGTCATCACCTGAGGAACATTCAAGGGTGACTGACACCAGCTCTGGTGCTGGGGTTGGAGCATTCCTGGGTGGCTTTCCTCAGTTTCTCCTTGGGGTATGTGTTTTACAAGAGCACTTACATCCCACAGGCTGTCTCTGTAATGCATTTGCTTTGTACAGCCTCGCACATGGTGAAGTAGAGTTAATGGAGACTTCAAAAAAAATACTATTTATCTATTTGGTTATGATTAGTGCTTCTAAAGTGGAAAGTATTTAATTTCATTAAAAATGCAGGAACTCATGGTATGAACATGGCTGCGAGTTGAGATATTTAAGATTTTATGCATGTACTGATTTTAGATTGAAAATATCTTGACTGATCCTCCATTGTGATTAATATAAAATGTCGACATCTGCTTCACCCTTTCTCTATCAATTTTACATTTAAAACTTGATATAATTTGCTAGTGTAGTAGAGCTGATTCACAGTCTAGAATGGAATTCACAATTTTCACTGAAGTGAGTGAAATTTGATATAAGATTGTAAGAAAAGCTACTTACAGGCCCAATTGCAGTATAATCACATCACTTTAAATTCGTGTGCGAAAATGTTTCAGTTATCTTGAATATAGTGATGTAAAAGTATTTCTTGGGATCCTAAGTATAAAATGCTGTCATTATGCTAAGAAATGCTTAGGTTCAATGCTTAGACAGTTTATATAAAATAAAGGGGGGGTAGACATGATTAAAAGCTTGATTGTATGAATTTAATACCTCAAAGAGGGAAGTAAAACAGAAATGTTCATATAGCAAAACCAGTTCCGTGTTTATGCATTTACCCCCTGAAAAAACCCAACCAGGCTCCCTATAAGAGTATCCCTTTCAGGAATTGAACTGCTGGGCATAAAGGGGTGCTCAGAGGTGTAGGAGGGGAGCTGAAGAAGGGGCCTTGATGCTGTCCTTGGTGCCTTAGGGCTGCTCCCTCTCAGGACCTCGCTGGCTCTCAGGTCCCAGGGGCGCTGGAGGACTCCTGCCCATGGGCTGGGCATGAGGCAGTGGCTCCAGCCTCGTCCCCAGTGCTCCCTGTCCCCAGTGCTCCCTGTCCCCAGTGCTCCACATCCCCAGTGCTCCCTGTCCCCAGTTCTCCCTGTCCCCAGTGCTCCACATCCCCAGCGCTCCCTGTCCTTAGTGCTCCGTGTCCCCAGTGCTCCCTGTCCCCAGTGCTCCACATCCCCAGTGTTCCACATCCCCAGTGCTCCTGTCACAACCTGTGCGAACCAAGTGGGTGGGGCAGCAGGTCCACAGAGTGGCTTTGGGTCCTTTTTTCAAATTATTTTGTGGGTGTGTTGGAGGCCGTTCTGAGAAGCTCTTGATCTTCCATTTGGTAAATGTCATGGAGAAAAGAGATGTTTCCATCTTTTCACAGGACTGTGGAAAAGGCTCGATTGTGCTTTAGCCTTGCGTCACTCTTTAGAGCAGCTGTGTAAAAAGAGCGTATTGTAACTGCCATATGTCCTTGGATGTCATCAGAAATGAAATCTTATGTAGAATTTCAGCTGTTTAAAGTAATGTAAAAATATATGCATCAAATGGGAGACGTGAAAACTGCATGTGTGAGAAGTCCTTTGCTCATGTGGAGTAAAAATTGCCACACAGTTGTAGGAAAATACGTACAAACAGATGCAATATAAGTTCTTTTAGTATTTTAGCAATATTTTCCTTCTATGACATTTATGCCTAATCTGGTTTATTGTAGCAACAAGTATGTGCTCATGAGAGTGTTTGGGAAAATAATTTTGTATTTCATCACTGCAAACACATCTAGGTTGGAAAGCGAAGCAAGAAAGCGTGTTCTTTAAATATTCATATATTTTTAAACAAAGACTTAAACTACAGTGGCCTCTCCTTGGCATTATAACTGAATATCTTAACATCTAGTATCTTTCTGTGTTTCAAGCTTCAGGCAACAACGGGGTGTGAAGATAGGGAATGTACTTCAGAACTAAGCAAAATAACATCTGTAGATCTTGTAAGGTCTTTTTAGTAGATCTTGTAAGGTCTTTTTAATGTGAAACTCAGTGGGTTGGTTCAAGTTTGATATTTGTATTAGCCTTGTACAGAGGAGAAGTAGTCTTAGCATATATGGGAAGACATGGAGATAGACCCAGAACCTGTGACCAAGTGTCCACTTTATTACCTTGGAAGGCACAGCTCCACAGACTGTGGACAGACATTCTTGCCTACAAAGAGTAGAATTGCAACTCTTTGAACATGTAACAGCAAAATTGTTGGTATCTTTGTCTTGCAGAACAATTTCAAGATTCAGACTAATTTTATAACACCGTAGTCTTGTATACATATTAGGACCAGGACTGCTTTTTGAACCACCTTTTGAACCACCATTTCAATATGGAATAAGTAACATTAAAAGTCTGGCATATATTGAAATTGCCTTGACTGTCAGTCAGCAGAATAATACTGTGCATATTCATACAAAGTGAATTCTTGCATATAAAAGCATATATAGAATGTGTCCTTAAGAGATCAGAAAATGTCTAACATGAGACCATTAAATATCCTTTCACTACTGTTCCTAAGACTTGTTCAGTATCACACTTGGCAAAATATCACTCAGTTACAGCTTTTGGCTGTGGAATTCACTGAAGAAGTTCATATTAAAGTGTTTGGCTGGAATCACAGAGATTAAGTCGGTGCTTTTTATTGTTATTGTCGAAGTTTTTATTTGCTAGCTGAAAGCTTTTAAAGTAACTTCAAATGTTTCCATTCTAATTGCTTTCCAAAAATTTTAAATCTATACTATCTGCACACAGTGTGTCTGATGGATATTGAGGCTATATGAATAAAATATAAATATCTATTTACTATCTTACTCAAGTATTTTATCCCACTGAGAATTATTTTGGCTCTAAGCAGAGAATGTGTATGTGTACATATATATACAAGCATAGCCTCACTTATATAAGGATATATATAACAATTAGTGTGGCAGATGTGAGACTCAAAAACTGGAATCCAAATGGTCCCCTGAATTAAAAGCTTTAAGATTTTAAATATCAAAAGACTGTCACATGTATGATTCTACACATATTTATGAACAGATTCAATAATTAATGAACCACTAATGAGATTATTAATTTGCCTAAAATTCAGGATTAAGACTGTGACAGCAAAGATGGGTACTTCATACTTAAAAGTTTTGTGCTCCTGTCTTGGCTTGTTGATCATCAGAGACGTGTTGTAAGCAAATGCAGCTTTCTGGCACAAAATCCCCCAAAGGAACTCCTTTGGTTTTCTACAGGGCCTGCATTCCCTCCAGGTCACTGCAGGATCCTGATATAGTGTGATAGAGAATCCTGATGGGGAAGAAATGGAGAGAAATAACTGCTGTGTAGCAGGTTCTGGTGGCTGAAGTCACAAGGCTGACACTTCCTGGGTGGCTTTTCACAACTCCATGAAGACAGGTCCTAGCAGATTTGTAGGCAGAACCTAGCAGGAAAGTGTTCAAGAATGTTATCTTTTTTTTGCCAGAAGCATTATCTCTCTGCACATGTCCCTACCCTTGTGCACACACACAGAGAGCAGTTTGCTCTTAGACGGAATTGGGATGCCTTATGTGCTGACTGACATGTGGTCAGAGGCTAACCCAAATGTCTTCTGCCTACATTGGTCCAACTCTCCATCTCCTTTATGTTCAGTGACTCAACCCATAACCTCCTAGAGCTGCCTGTTGTCTGTGGTGAATAATTCTTCTGGTGCTGGGCAACACATACCTTCCAAAATGTTGGCATCCTCCCAGAGAAGCGAATCCCAGAATTTCTGTGGGTACTGATGTAGTGTCAAAATCAAGGCTACCATTTTGCATTCATCCTGAGGTAAAATTTCTTCTTTATTTGTAAGGTTTAAAACAATGCTTCATGCACTTACAGCAATATGAATCCCTAACAACCTTGCTGGTGTGGCACCTGTCAAACAGCAATCTGCCTCATCGTTTCTAGCAGCAAAATCAAAATAGAATACTTGTATTTTGTAAAATAATATTGATACCATCTACTGCTTCTGAGGTATTGAAACTTCCATGAACAACTTGCCCTTCCAGAAAAGAACTCCCTGCTCCTCCTCTGAACACAGAATAATTTAGGAGTAAAGCCTCTACAGAGATTAGCTGGATATCCATCTAGAACAGAAAGGATTGGAGAATTCTTGTATTTTTTTTGTATTCATTGAGAAAATAAGTTGTGTTTTCTGATGAGAACCACCCCAGTATTTAATTTAATGCATCTGTGAGGACACCGCTATTCATAGAGGGTGATAGTTAATACTATTTAAAAAAAAAGAAAAAGTCCCCTATCTCAGCCCTTCTCCCACTCCTTCTACTTCTGTTGCCAGAATAATTTTAGTGTATATTGTTTTGTTTGGAATAATCAGGCTGAAGTAGCATTAGTCCAGCTTCTCATCTTTTAATTACAGACAGTTTATTGTCTATGCTGTCCCACTTTCTGCATGGTTCCCCACCAGCCAGCTAGACTTAGCAATCTCCATTAATTTAATTTGGCATTTCATTCAATCAGACAGGCTGTGAACATGATGAATTTTTTTTTTTAAAATAACACAATGCTCATTCTTAATTGATGTCCTTATCAGACATTGTATTTGCCAGAGCTGTAATTATTGGTCAGGCAGCAAAATCAAATCTGCCCAAATGCAGTGAAGATGTTCTCCGGTGAAATTATTAAGATACAGTACTTAGACCTGCAAAGTAATTTAGTTTTGGTCTGTAATTACATCTTTTGGGATTGTTATCTTACATTTTACTCATAAGGGTAGTGTAACCTCAGAGGAATTAATTTGCCAAATATGAAGGTAAAACTGAGATTCTTGCCATAATATATATTTGTGCTGGTTGATATTTTTTCTATATGAAAACCACAAGTATGCTCACACCATAAAAGAATGGTTTTATTAATGGCTGTATTTTTAAAAATATGGGTTCTAATTATACTGCAGAAATACTTGAGGATGATATTTTCTATAAGCAGTAAATTGGCATCAGAAATAATAGAATTTGGATGTGTAACTACCTAAAATATGTACACAAGTGGACAAGTAGTGCTGTGACAGAACTGGTTTAGATCTTGTTCTACGGGCAGTGAGAATTTTGACTAGAAACACTATCCTGACAAACTCCTGACAAACTTTAAATGTGTATTTTAGTTGAACATTAAACAATAATTATGAAAGTACTGCTGGTGTCATGATAATTAAGTCTGAATTCTGTTTTCCAGTAAGGGTTGGGGTAAAATTTTCTTTAATTAAAAAAGAAAAGTCAAAAACAGGGAGTGGATTTTTTAATTTATTCTAAGATATATGATATGTAGTCTTTGAGTATGGAATTGCAGTCATTCCTTTTAAGCAAAATTTAAGTTGATGGATTAGCTATGGGTAGATGATAAAATGTGTTTCATTCCTGTTTTGGATATATTTTAAGTTTTTGATTTGGGACATGTATTCATATTTCATAGTTTTGTAATTATCCTGTGCTGGAACAATAACCTTTCCAATAGTGGTTCTTCCTTGAAGTTGTACTATTAAACAGCAGTATTGTAAAAAGAATTACTTGGCATATTTAACAAATTTGCCTGCTGAATTAAATTTTTTTTGAGTGTAAAAATATTAGTGTTTTAAATATTCATTTTTGGTCTGTTAAGATGCTCAGATAAAAGTCAGTGCTCCTTTATCTGGTTTTATGTAGCATATGTATTCCTGTATTTGGCCTCTTGAGGAAATGAATAGTTGGATGTGAGTTTTCACATTTTTCTGATTAAAATTGCACCACAAGTCAGTTGATTTAAAGACAGGTTGTAAAAAATACTAATGACAGAACATTGTAAGTAAAATAATTTCTCCATTAAAATCAGTAGCAAAATTCTGATTAACTTTTATCTATTCAAAATATTATTCTGTATCCGTAAGAGTAACACCTTTAAATGTTATTTGCTTTCATTTTGAAGCTTTTTAAAAACTATTATAATTTTGTGGTGTAAAGTTCTGTTTTGGCTGTTTTATCTCTTGCTACAATGAGTCAATCACAGTTGCCAGAGAGCCCAGAGTGGCCACTATTCAACATTTGAGATTTTTTTGAACTTTTTTTGGTGGAAATTCAGACTCAGTGGACATTTAATCACTGATTTTTATCCCAGGCTGCCAAGGGTATTCTGTGGCATTCATCATATCAGAATTCTGCCTTAAAACAACTGCTCATTAGTCTCAGCTTTCATAACCAAGCAATTTTTAAGCTCTGATGAGTACAAAGGGTAGTTTGAAAACCCAAGTAGCATTGTGTTGTACCAGTTCCAAGTGGTTTGTCCCTTGATTTACAAACAGATAGCCTAACATTTGGCCCCAGAGGTTTGGTCTAAGAAAACACACTTTGTAGAAGGGTGGCAGTGATACAGTTTTGATATCCCCAATGCTGGGCAGGAGTTGATTTGGCCTTCATTAGAGCATGTGTTGAAGAAGGAGAGGGCATGAATTTCCCCTTTGCAGTACAAATATACACCCTTGCTAGAAAATCTGAGTAAGACCTGGTATTTGGCTGCAGGTCTGGCAGTTGAAGAGAAGAGAAGAGCTTCGACCAGCTGTTTTAGAATGAATGAGTTTTCTGGACATGCTTTATACAGGGTGTTAGTAAACCAAGCATCCAGTCTCATTCCAGTCTTCATTCTGTCCAGAGGGATTTCAGCAGGGCCAAGATTAGGTGTCCTTCCAACATACAAGAGTAGGGGACTGAACTGAACTGTCGTAGTTTTAATGCAGTGATTTGCATGAAGAATGGAAGCTGTGATTCGCAGCAAGTTCACAAGAGGCTTTGTTTGTGTGCAGTTCATTTCCTGAAATGGGCAGATGCATGTGGTTTCCATGGGTTGGTGGTGGCAGTCAGCTGGGTACTCCCACTTGATGTGTTCATCAAAACTGAAGAGAGAGTTTGAACTGAAACAAAAGGAATAAAACCTGTACTTTGTAATGCAATGGTGTGTATTGCCAAAGGAGGCTTGGAGACATTTTATTCTTTCCTAGTTACAGAGCAAGGGTGCTCTCTGTTCTTTAGATGAAAAGGTTTATGCAAAACCTTGCTAATTGCTCTGGTAAAGTTCTTTGCAAAACATCCCAACACCATCCCAAAACAGAGATAGCTTGACTAGATGCTGCATCTTACTCTTCTTCTGTCCCAGGGAAACCCAACAGGTGGGAGCCTCTGGGAATCTACCTGGGAAGGCCAAATTGCCGGGTCCCCCCTTTAATTTGAATCCCTGCTGTCAACTATGCCAATGCTCTGAGCTGTTTATGAGGGGTCAGAGCAAGGGATCCTTAAGGAAATAAATGGAGAAAAATATTGTCTGCAACAAGAGTCTTTTCACAAAAAATTATTTTACTAAAATAGGCAAGAACCCGTTGTTCTATTTAGAATGATTTATCACTGTTCCCAGCTGATCACAAAGTGTTTCTAAATTAAAAGCCATTAATTATAGCCTTATATAGATACAAAGATATGCAAGAAGTGCTTTGTAATTCCAGCTCTGCACTTCAGGTGAGAGCTTTTTAAATTACTTGGACCATTGGAGCCACCTGCTTGACTAAATGCTGAGGGCCCTGTGTTTCAGTACTCATCAGTGCATTGCAGTGTTAACATTGTTACTGATTTTTCTCATTTCTCCAGGGCAAATACTAATTAATGGATACAATTCACAGCTGATTAGCTGTAGTTTCTTCAGTAATTACATTCGCAGACTAACTGTTCAGAAGAGGATTTCTAACCCAGTTCTTATTTCACTCTAAGCTTAATTTGTTTTTTGAATTGTTTAGGTCCTTAAGATAATAACCATTTTATTTTCTTTTGTTGTTATAGGTACCATTAGATAATATGGAAGTTTAATCTTAGAAATACTCACTGATAATTGTTATGTGCCTTCAATGGATTTCTAGTTCAGAGACAAAAAATAAATATAAAGAATGTTAGTTGTGATCCATATTAACAAAAGCTGAAATATTTCAGTTTCTGACATCATTGCCTGAATCATTCACAATGGGGTCTTAAATATTATAGCCTAAGAACAGAATGACTTGAAGGATATATACCTGTAACTTTTAGCTTTGACATTCCTTGTTATATCATTTTCTTCCACAGTCTTAATAAAATGGAAAATTAAATTGTCACTCTCCCCTTTGTTTTACTTTAATGAAACAAAAAAGAAGAAAACCACCCTGGCAATCAGAAAGCAGTAGCTGTGCTGCGAGGAATACATGTACATCAAAACAATGTAAAATTTTAGTCTTAAAGGAAAAAATCAGCCACATTTCTCTTTTGAGGCACTGGAGCCCTTAGGATGCTAAGGTCATTAAAATAGGGTAGGGTTTATCTCCACTTGTTTAGCCAGTGTTAGAGTAATGCTTGCCTAGTGTACCTTTGCCCTTAGGTGTCCTTTGAAAACTTGATTTCTTTCAGTTTTTTTTTTTTTGTTTTTTTTTTGGGGTTTTTTTTTTTTTTTTTTTTTTTTT